>VZTO01016511.1:0-61107 GCA_013400615.1 Syrrhaptes paradoxus | reverse complement strand
AGTGAAGACTGAGGTAAAGAACTCGTAAAGTACCTCAGCCTTCTCTACATCCTGGGTCACTAGGTCTCCTGCTTTCTTCCGGAGGGGGCCCACAGTTTCCCTACTCCTTCTTTTACCGCTGACATACCTATAGAAGTTCTTCCTGTTACCCTTAATGTCCTTGACCATATTTAATTCTGTTTGGGCTTTAGCTTTCCTAACCTGATCTCTGACTTCGCGGACAGTGTCTCTGTATTGTCCCCAGGCTACCTGTCCTTGCTTCCACCCTCTGTAGGCTTCCTTTTTTTGTTTGACTTTGCTCAGGACTTCCTTGTTCATCATGGGCTCTGCAAGGTTGCCAGTTTTACTGAAAATTCAATCTCATTATTACAATAGAAGCCTGTCTGAGCTGCCATCCAGAGCAGCACTCAACTAACCCAATGCAAATACTGTGTAATTCTTTGATTATTTCAAATGAACTTTCGCTTCTAACTTTGAAAAAAATTAGACAGAGATGAAACTCACTTTAAGGGCAGCTGAGCAGATTCAGTTGTAGTGGTGAGGAAGAAAGGAATAATTACAAGTCTAAGTTGTACTAAGAAACAGCTGGGTCTATGCTGCTTTTTCTTCTTAAATATTGTTTAGACTCCGGTGATTTCGTTTACAGCACATCTCAAAATAAGGTGCCATATGGCAGTAGATGAGTGGGTGCTAATAAGAGCACATATGAGACAAGTGTATCTCTGGGTACCCCTTTCCCAGACCCCCAGGAGTGCTCCAAGTTGCAGCTTTAGCCTGGAGAAGACTGAAGTTTGTTGTAGACTTTTCCTGTTATCAACCCAGGTGTTTGGGTGGCCATCTGTCACATGAATAAATTAATCAACATTAAGACTTCCATGCCTGAGTCTTTCATTAGGATCTATCACCAGGATGCTTTGTGATACTGTTAATTACTACAGGGGATTTGGAGGATTTGGATTTCAGATCGTCACTGCAGGTGACGGTGCAGCTCCAATTGCACTCAGTTCCTCATCCGTATGTAAGCCACACAGCCAATGTGTAGTAATGAGACTGAGGTCCCATCAGGAGCTTCTCCCTGGAAAGCCATCTGAGCCTGGGGAAAGGCTGTGAGACTCCATCCACATCCCTCCCTGCAGCGCAGGATCAGCTGGGCTGTGACAGCCAGCACTGGCCTTTGCTTTTCTTTCATTTCCCAGTCTTATGCTTTTTGCCCTGCCCCACACCTATAGTTGTGGACTGTGCTCAAGGCACAGCCTTTTTATTTTTTTTCTATTCCTCAGAGCCTTCCAGGTGCAATGCCCATCTATTGCACACGTGTGTCTGAAATACTCCAGACATCAGTCTGAGAAAGACAATCTCTGTGAACCCCATTGTTGCCATAACTTGAAAGTATCATTTAATAATGTTGATCCAGCTGGAAGCTTTACAGGTTGTATTACACACATACACTCACTCTCTATATATTTCATCATTTTCAAGGAAGTAAGCATCTAAAATTGAGATAAATCAATATCCAATGGAATGGATATTGATTCTTTTCTTCACCTTTGGAATTAATATCTTCTCCTCAGTAACCAGCTATGGAGGAGAAGCCATTGCTCATCTCAAACAAACAAGGCTCAATAAATCTTAATCCTGCTAAAAGACAATTCTGAGAGAAGCCCAGAGATACTACAGTTCAGCATCCCGGCAACGAGACATGATAGTGCCTTTCTCTTTTACTACTAGGTCTACTGCTTGGGCTATATTTTTAATGTAAAATCATTTAAATGTGGGGCTAAGTTCCTGTTTTAATAGCAAAACTGTTTTTATGCTCTTATGTTTGTTATACTTTATCCAGGGGAATTCCACATTTCTTTCATTTAACATCTGGCTTAGACCTACCACAGTACCTAACTTATGTCAGTCTTGTCAAGGCTGACATTGAGTTTAAGAGCTTGCAGCAGAATATCTCCATGAGGCTGCAACAGAGGTCCATATGGTCTGGTATGGTTGCATACCGCAAAGGAGAGAACAAGCATGTGGGTATTTGTTCTTAATAGTCTCCCCTCCCCTGAGCATTTTCAGGTCAGGGGACTGCCTGAGTCAATTTGTGCATGTAGAAGCCGTCAAAGGATCTCCCTTCTGTTAGTCCTGTCTTATCTTTGACCCCTACAAACTTCCTGAAGGCTGCAGACAGCACATACAAACCACTTAAAAACTTAACTTGGTATTAAATGCAAACCAAAACAACAAAAGAAAAGCAAGGACAATGGAAAGGAAATTTGTAATGTTGCACTAGGTGGATCTCATCAAACTCAGAAAAAAACCCAGATGAAACATAGAAGGATTTGTCTCTTTGTGCTTACCTAACCTCCTGAAGAGTAGGAACCTGAGCATTCTGTCTGAGCTGGGATGAGAAGTTGACTGCTGTGAGATCTAGTTGCACATCCACAGCTTCAGCCAACAGCAGCCACCTGGCAGACCAACGAGCATCCGTGCTGGCATGCTGAGAGAGGAGACATCAGGGTCTGCGCAGCTGCAGTTCCAACTGCCTTACAGAGGGCACTGATACCAGCATTTCGGCAGTGCTGGTGTTGTGTGACCCTGCAAAGTAGTGTTGACATTGTGTCAATAAATCAGCTACACAGACATGGCAATAAAANTGTGATTCTGTGATTCTGTGTTTCCATGGTTTAGCTCAGCCCCAGTGACCCAAGTCCTCAGCCTCATTCACATACCTCAGCTGCTGAAGCCCTAGGCCTGTCTCAGCAATTTGAGGATCTGCAATCCGACTGCAACCGGGTGGAGAAATGTGTCAGTAAGTTCCAGTCTTGAGCCCCTGTTCTAAGTTAATGCTAGAAATATTTCCTATGAATATTTTACAGTCCTTTTAAAGTGTATTCATTTTAAACAACTACCTTTTGTATTTGCTTTCCATTAATATTTATGCAGCTGGCTTTTGTTGGGCAAAATCTGCATGGAAAGGTATTTTAAATAACTCTGGGCTACTCACACTGGCGCTACCTTCACACACTTCCCATCACTGAGCAGAAATGGCATGAGGTGCCCTTTGGGATCAGCTGCTGCTCACTGTTGAGCTGGGATCCTCGACAGGTAGCAGCACTTTCTTCTCAAATGCACATTATATCTCTTCTTAATACCTCCACACCTCTAGGCAGACAGCATCCAAGTCTACCTTTCTGACTAGTGCATCAGCTGACACAATGGCAAAGAAATGGCATTCAAAACAACTGCAACTGGACAGATCTTAGTTTTTGTGGTTGGATGTGTTAGGAGCTGCATTAAAAAAACAACAACAAACCTCAACAACAGCAAAAACAAAACAAAAGAGGCTCTTATTTGAAGCTTTCTTTTCTACTTGCATTAAGATATTTGAGACTATTGAAATTATATATCAGATTGACAGAGAGATAAATCTGTGTCCAGTAATCCACAGTAATTTTTTTCCTGCTGCTACTCAGTCTTTGTTATTCTGGCAATATAATTCCTAGTGGGCAATTATGGGATGATGTGTGTGTAAGAAATTACTTTTTATCCAAGATAATTATCTATCAGTATACCCAGACAGCATGATGGCATCTCTCTTTTTTGTATACATATTTTAAAAAATTATTCTTATTTTATTATAATGCTATAATATATAATAATAATGTAATGTAATGTATGGTATGGTATAATATAATACATTAGAATGTAATGTGTAATACGTCATATAACAACATCTAAAATATATAACATATAACAGGTAACATATAGCACAAATTATAGAACATATAATATGTAACATGGGACATGTAACAGGTAATATAATGTATAATATATGATACATAATGTATAGTCAGTGTGAGGTTTACAATTGCTGTTACCTACCATAGTTAAATCATGCCTTGTTTTTTTAAAAAAATTCATTAAAGAATAACTCTCTGAGCACAAGTATGGCATTAATTACCTTGTCTATCAGGAGCTTGTTCTGTCTGGTTTATCTCATCCATGGTAAACAAGTACTGTCATTTCACATTCTCTCCCTAGGAAAGTTTTTCTATGACACAAATCATTTTATCTCCATTCTCTAAAGACCTGTTTCTGCCATTCATATTTTTGAGGTGCAGCCAGCAGAACATGCTATTCAAGACGAGGAAGTACTGATTTATTAAATGGCATTCTGTTACATTTGCTATTAATCCGTGTTCCTTTTTTAGCTGTGTTAATGTTCTGGTTGCCATCCAACCGCTCTTGTATGTTGAGCAAAGTTGTTTATGACTGTAGGTCCCCTTCCTCTGTGATCACAGTTAGTTCAGGATCCAACCAGGAGACAGCTGCTTAAGTGTTTCCTGACTGGTGTTCCTTGGCACAAAGCACTGAATATCAGATTGCCCAATACACTGGGGTTGAATTGTTTTGGAGTTTTCTTTTAATGTTGATTGGGTTTGTTTTTTTTTTATATTAGTGTTCATTTCAGTCTCCTTAAGTGGTGACTGATTTGAAATAAAGATTTCTCTTTAATCTGCATATTTCACAATTTTTCTGGTGTTTATTATTTTCTAATTTGATCAAGTAACAGCAGCTTTAATAAAAGATTCCTGTCTCTCTCTCTCTGCATTCCCGATCAGGGTTCACATGTAAAAAATGCTCTTCCATGCCACAATGACAGCTCTGGCACTGAGGCACTGAGAGTTGTCCCTCAGCAGCTCCAGGCAGAGGCCAGGAATGATCACAGCACTTGAATTGCATGTTAATGGTGTACATAAGGCCAAGGAAGTGATGACAATAACTCCAAAGCTGTATTTGCTAATGAGGACAGCAAAATGAAGCAAATAGAGAAGTTAATACCACAACAGCTTAGTCACATACCATATTGCTTCAAGAAACGGAACTCAGGTGTAATCCCCACTCCACAATGGATGCCCAAAACCACCTCTTTGTGTTCAGCCGTGGCAGGCACAGGCTTTAACTATCCAATTTCTGCTCATAAACTGAGGGACTGACATAGTGTTTCCATAAAGGGAAGGCACTCATATGGTTAAGTCCACTTAACCATATGTTAAGTCCACTTAATCATATCTTAACTGAGATGTCTCACAACATCTCTCTTTGGCTGTGTGATTGGAAGAGGCATTCCTCTGTGTTGTGGGAATATTTCTCTGCAAATGGGGTGCTATGTATATCTAAGTCTAGAGCCTGTGAAGGGATAAGAAATTCAAGTAATGGTTAAAAAAAAATAAAAATGAGACAAATAACTCAATCAAGAAAGCACAGTTATAGACTCATTCACATGACATAGTGATGCATCACAGGAAATCTGCATGTGGTTTGAATCTAAAAGCTCTTGCAAAAGTAACAAACATAGTGTAGGACCTTGATTCTGACACCATGTGATGGGTTAGCCCTTGGCTAGGGGCCAAAACCACACACCCACTCACACAATTCCCCCTCTCACCTGCGGACAGGGGAGAGAGTTAAAGGGGTAAAGGGAAAAAAAGACTTGTGGGTTGAGATAAGGACAATTTAATAACTAAACTACAATAATATTGAAAACAATACTATATACAAATATACAAATGAGTGATACACAGTGATACTGCCCCCCCCCCACACCCGATAACCAAGGCTCAGCCTGTTCCCGGCTAACAATCCCAGAGGCAGGGAAAGTCCCAAAAAAAACCACACTCACGAAATGGAGATGACAGTCCGAGCGTCCCAGACCGAGAGCTGAGCGGGGTGGGGAGGGGAGAGCGATGACCTGGAGTGAGATGATCCGGAGCCAAGAGAGATCCAGAAACCAAAGGGACCTGGAACAAAAAAAGAGTCGATCTTCTGGAGGGTCCTCACCTATATACTGGGCATGACATGTACGTTATGGAATAGATTATTGGCTGTTCTGAGTTTCAGTCCTGAACCTAAGATCAAATCCTAGGCTAGCAACTGGCTGTGCTTCCTCCCTCATCTGCTGACCTTGGTAGCAGCACAAAACATCGCTTCTTATCAGCCTCCTTCTAAGCACAAATCCAAAACACAGCCTCTTGCTAGCTATTATGAAAAAAGTTAACTCTGTCTCTGCTTAACCCAGGACACACCACTTTAAATTTCCTTGATTTTTAAGCAGACCAAATGTTTTGACATTCAGTGCTGAACAGAAGCTGAACTACACTTTCAAATCAGGGCATCCTCAATGACCCACTGCCTTCCTGCAGAGAACAACCTTAGGTTTAGATCACCTGCTAGGGAATACCACTGGGTAAAAATAAACTTCCATTTTCTACACTTCAGGCTTGCAGACTTTGTTGTCATTCATTGTAGAGAGGGTTTTTTTTGTGGGATTGTTTTATTTTGGTTGTTCTTTTTTTTTTCTTTTTGCAGAGCGCACATTACTGTCAGTTGGAATACTAATGGACATCAACATAAACATCATCTCCAGGGCTGTTGAATGAAACTATCTAAGGCTGATTGTCTTGAAATTAGCTTGACTCATATCTGAAAATTGCCAGTGATTAGCTGATTATGGTTTGAATTGAACTCAGATTGCTACAAAAAGCTACAAAAAGTCATCTGCAGATATATTCTAGTAAATGATGCCTCGGATGCCTTAGTTGCTGCCAGCGCTTGCATTAGGGATGAAGGTCTATTACCACATCGCATTGACGGCAGTCATTTTAAAATATATATTCTGCCTGGGGAGAATCTGTCTCCTGGGGAGAATTCTGTCTTTCTTACTTTTTAACCTACTCACTAGGTGGAAAAAAAAAAAAAATTGAGAAGATTAAAATATCCTCCCTATGTGAGAAACTTGTTTCCCCTCTGTAAATACAATTATAATTACCAAGTGGTTCAATCCTAGTGTCTTACTAGGAATTATCCCTTCTACACTGATAGTATGGGACATTTAAAATAATTTTAAATAAATCAAAGTCCCAGTGCTAACAATGCTGTTAGATGTCAGGTCTATTAAAACAAAACAAAAAAAAACCCACCACAACCAGCGTCATTTTGTCATAATTATAAAGTTCTGTGAACACTTCTGGTTTGATTAAGTCCTGTGGATTTAAGGACTTCAATACAAACAGCAGAAGACCTCATCCATTTCCCTGTCCAGAACTACAAAGGCATCCATTTGTCACTTATGTGTCTGTATTTCTTAGAGTTGAACTAAATACAGTTCAGCTTCATGACAATAAGCAAGTTTCTCCTTTTGAAACTGATCAGTTTTGAGCTATGTCTCTGCATGGTTGACTGTCTGCTGTGCTCTCCACTGCCCATTTTTTTTAAACTCCATAGAAAAGTCCCTTACAGTCTTTAACACTGAAAATGTATTTGAGCTCCAGACATTCTTGCACTACCAAGCATATTTCACAGGGAGATATTCAAACAGTATCTGCAAGTCAGGAGTCATATTTTACTCACATAAAAGAGGGCAACAGGATACTGCCATGCCACTTCTTACAGGTATTCAATTTGGAATACCCGTAATTGTTACTATTTCTTTTTCTGATGCATATTTGTCTTCCCACAACGAAAAAAATATTGTTTCTTGGTATCTTTGGCAATGTGGGAAGATACTAATGAGAGTCCTGCACCGGAACCACTCTTTTGGGACAAAAGGTTTAGGGTAGGGACTAGGGAAACAACAAAGACACTGTCAGATTCGTTAGTGGTAGCTGCCATTATGGGACAAACAGATGAACACTAATTGCCAGGACTGGGTGGCAGTCACAGACCTGTAGGACACCTCAGCTGGAAGAGACCTCAGGAGGCCCTCCGAGCTCCAAACCCCACTCTGTGTCAGGCAGGAATGATTACAGACCAGGCTGTTCAGTGGTTGCCAGCCAATGCAAGGACATGTGCCTGCACACCTGACTGCCATGTGCCACAGCTTCACTCTGTCCTGAAAATATAAACTGGAAAATGTCAGTCTTCATGTCAATCTGAATTTTGACCATTTCCAGGCATGATCCTGAAGAATAGGGTCCAGTATGACATAAGTGTCAATTTTTGACAGTAGAGATGAGGGCTACAGAGGAGGTTTCAGGCACCAGTGCAGGCATACACTGTCATAGATGACTGGCTTAATGGGGAGGGGATGACATTTGCTCATGACAGTAAATATGGTTCTTAAAGGAGTACCACACATCTTCATGGTCACAGAAAGAACCGCTGAGGTCTAGTGACCCTGAAATGATGAAAATAAAATTATTTTGAAGAGAAAAAAACAGGAAAGGGAATTTAGTGACAGAAGTGAACATGGGAGACCCTTCCCACTCCCCTGCAGCTTTTCATATGAAATTATTTTTTTCTGTACCATCTCTAGCCATCAAGAAATGCCACACCTACAAGCTATCACTAAGGCAGCATCAGCACAGTGCTAACAGTCAAACAACGACAAGAAGAAAGGAAATCTGATATTGGGAATCTTGGGCCAGGTACAGAGCACAAAGAGAGGCTCTCATCACCAGGCATTATCTAAATCTCTGTTTTGCCTACATCATGATTAATGCTTGTGGTGCTGCCTTCCTCCCTCTTCTCCGTCTCATAAAAGGGTGTAGAGAAACTAAACGTGGTATTAAGGATGATCGGGTATCAACCAGCTTCTCCAAGAAGGACTAAGTAAGCAAAAAAGACCACTCCAAAGTGTAATGTGGCTAAGTCTTTGTGGAAGATGAAAAAATCGGGGCAACAGGAGAGGGTGTGTGTCAGGAACGGCCATAGTTATCTCTAATACAATGATCAGGAACAATCAAAGGAAACAAACAAAATGAAGTGTTTCTCCTCTCGGTATGAATTTACACTGAGAAAAACTTTGCTTTCGGATGTTAAATGGCTTCAGGGAATCAAAAGCAAACAAGACACAGCTATGGAGAAAAAAATCCAGTGCGGACAAAGAAATTAAAAAATGGCACATGTGGCTCACAAATTAGCTACCATATAAATTCTTGATGGATGGCAGAGTACTCTGGAAACATCAATCTGCACTTGCCTTGTTCCTAAGCTCATAGCCAGGTGTCTGCTGGAGGTACAATAAGGGGCACAGGAGCTAATGCAGTCTGGCCAGTCTCATGTTCTCCTTCAGAACCTCACCATGGCATAACCAGCAAATAAAAGGGGTTAAAAATATTAAGGCTGCTAAAACTATTAACTTGTGCTTGGATGGAATCGGTGCTCAATGATATAAGATTTTAGAAGAAATATATGATGTCTGTGCCTTTAAAAGCACAAGGTGGACCTCTTAAAAGATACATTTTTATAACTGCATTCATGCTATTTAACATCTAAAACTGAATTCTAACCTTAGTTATGTAGTATATATTCCTTGTCTGTCCACTTGCAAACTAACTACAGTGAGTAATTATTTAGGCTTTATGAATAATTTAAATGACCATTACAGTGTCTCCCATTACATTAAAGAAAATTGAACTGTCTCTTAGTCTTCATTTTAAGAAATATTTTTAAAAATCTTAACACTTCCTCTGCATGCCCTCAAAAGGTTCTAGGTCAATACAAAAAAAANAAAAAAAAAAAAAAAAAAAGAAAGAAAAAAGAAGAAAACATAGCTGGACTATAAACGTCTGCCTTTAAAGAAAAAAACAAAAGTTTGTTGTGCTTTTGAACACCTAAACAAAAGGCTTGCAACAAAGACGAATCTGACATTTCTGCTAAGTATCACAATGTTAGTAAAATTACATTTAATTTTGTTACTTCTTCATTTCAAATTAATATTCCTGAGTACAGGGTAGCCTTAGTGTCTTAGGACTTTGAAATGGGCTACACAAAGAAACCTACAATTAGAATAACAGATAGATGCATAAAATTCACACCTAGTTCCACAAAAATCAAAGAAAGAATGCAATACTAATTTGACTCTCTTCCCCTAGTGATTTTCCTTCATTATCTCATTAAACAGTAGAAAAGTGAAAGACACAGACTGAGAAAACTCAGGTAACCTGGAAAAAAATATTAATTCTTATGATGACTCAAATGACCTCCTATTTCTCTCCCCAGTTGAAGCCTGGCTCCTTTTTTGACCAAGAATGGAGATGGTGTCATCAGCAGGACTGATGCTTCACCTCAAGGACCTGGGGAAAGTGTGCAGCAGGCACTGAAGAGCCCTGTCTCCTGCACCAGGTGAGTCTATTGAAACTCCACAAGAACAGCTCCAGAGGATTTTTCCATGTGCCCAAGGCACCAGCAGCTAGGCTATTCATCCTGGACTCACCCATGGGGTGGGAAAAACTATGTCCCTTAAAAGGGGTTTAATATCCCATTTTGTGGATGTTTGTGTGCTCATGTGTGGGGCTGCAGGAAGACAACCTGAGCTCTCAGAGGCTTTAGCTGGCTCCAGAAACTTGGCTGCCCAGCCGCAACACTACAAACAAGTGTGTGGAAGTGCCTTGACCATGCAGTACTGGTGTGCTGAACCGGCTTCCTCAGTGGTGGTGATAGCGCTAACAAAACAGTGAAGAGTTGAGATCCCCCCAGTACTGCATCCAACTCCAGTTCTGTCAGTACCAATCATGATACATTAACAACTGAGCCAGGATGGCAGCCATTCAGCAAGCTTAAATATTTAATTTAGGAACAATAGCAAGTCATTTAAATAATTCAATTCAGAGAAACACTCAGACAACTCACAACACCATAACGGTTTCATTTTGTTTTACATCAGTGTGTACCTTAACTCCATTAACCTACAACTGCAGGTGCTCCAGTCACTTCTGCCCACACCTATGCACACACAGATACACCCAGACCAAAGAGCCTTGTGGTGCTGTATCCTTTGCTTTGGCCAGAGCTCAAGAGAAAAGTAAGAAAAAGAAAAAATTTTTAAAAAGCAGTCTACAGCTGTTGCTGTGCCACCTGCTTTCAGAGGACCATCTCTTGTCTCGGCCTTGGGATACCTCAGGTGGCTGGAGAAGTGCGTGTCACAATTTTAAGTCACCATTAGTCTGTACATAAAGGCAAAGAGAGCACAGCCTTGGGTACTGCCCACTGAAGTGGACAAAACAGCCCTTGACACTGCTGCCCGTGTGGCTCCTCACGCCACAGTGCTGAAAGGAAGGATGGCTGCTCCGCCAACAGCTTCTTGGCATGGGGTGTAAAAGTGTCTGGGAAACATGATGAGGAACTCGGGGGGGGCAGTTTGTATGAGTGTGCCTACTCTCAATATAAAGATATTTTATTTTTAAAAACCAAACTAACATAATTAGCAACCAAAATCTTTACAGAATTTTGGACTCAAATAGATTTGATATGAACACTGTTGATGTCAACTAAAAAAGTATTATATAAACAAAGGAATTATGTAAGTTCACTATTTCAATGTGTCCAATTTCTATTTCTTAAATAACTGCTTGGTCATAAGTAAATAATGTTAAGGAACATATTCCCGTAGCTGTGAAGTAAAATACACACACATCAGACTATGCTGGCTATGCAGAATTTTTTCTTTCTGGCATGAGGCTTGGACACGGAGTTGAAATGTTAGCCACTCAGAAGGCAAACTTTTGTGCACTCATTTGAAATATTAGCTTTCAGATCAAATGGCAGCATAAAACAGCTGCGGACTGCGAGTCTCCTACCAGCAACTAATGACAAGCTAAGCTACAAGCTAATGGAACACTGAAGAGGAGTCCTATTATACCAGTAGCAAAGCAGCCAGCTGCATGTTAAGATGTCAGTCTGTTCACATCACCTCCCACTGCTAGTCCATTTAGGCACAAGGACTAGCTTAGCCACTGTCACAGTGCCCTGATGACTTTTCCAGACACCACTGGGAAGACCCCAGCCTGGGTAATCCCTGGTCTACTGAGTCACTGATTTTCTGGGTGCCACCCTTGTTACATGTGGGCGATAACTGGGGATTCTACTCTGTTACAGCTTCATGGCATCTCAAGAAACTCCTGCTTCAGTAGCCACCTTCACCCATCTGCAATGTCTGCCACACCCTCTGTGCATTCTGCAGGGTGGCCTTTAATTGCTATAAATGGGCAATGAGTCAGCAGGAAATTTCACGCTCAGAGACACAGTGGGTAAGGACCAAGCATGAGACCTGCTCAGCTGTTTATGATGCAGAGACAGCAAATCTCAGCAAAGCCAGGATGCAGATTATATTCTTGTTAGCTGCCACAGCAAAGTCCAACAGTGAGGCAAAGCCCTAACCTTCACAGCTAAGTTATCTAATGCATAGAAAAAGATACTGTATTTCCAATAAAATCTTGCACTAAATATAACATACTTCCATAATCTTAATTCTGTATACTAAATATTTTATTAATATATTTAATATATATTAATATTAATATTAATTATATTAATTTTCAATAGTCAAAACAGTGTTGTTGACAGTCCCAGTCCTGCTTACCTCATTTGCATCTGTTTGATTAGGGAAATAGTCTTCCAGCTTCTCTGCTGTTTTTACATGTTTCTTATCTTCATACAATGCTGCCTGAATTCACAGGGGGCCTCTCTGGGACTCCACGTTCCTCTCAGGTGTCTATCAAGGCATGGAAGTTTTAATGTCTAGTGGAGGCTGTTGGGAAAATTTGCCGACTCAGTGCATATCCTGGTATCACAACTCCTTGCTAAGCCCTTCTGTTCCTTTTTCCATCCAGTACAATCCGATTTTCTGCTCCTGGACAGATGCAGCCTGCAAGTCAATGGGGAAAGTGAAGGAGACTGCCTATTTTCCTGCTGCTATTGACAGCTCATAAACACCACACGCTGAGCAGCAGTCCTGTCCCCAGACTCTGGGCAAAGCCGACTTTAGAATTATTTCTGTTCTCTTCCCACCACAAAACCCCTTTATCCTATCAACTTATTAGCAATTCGATATTCTACTTTACTTTCAATTATGTTTCCAGTGAAAGAACAAGTTATGAAACTGCCTTTTGGACTAACATCAAATGTATTTCTTGATGAATTGCAACTTGGTAAACTACTTGGAAGCTTTTGAAACATAAAGTCTATTAAGCCTTTCAATAAAATAATGCTGTAACATACCGTACTTTTTGTCTTCAAGGATGACAAATATAATAGAACTATACCTGCTATTGACTGGAGCTGGTATTTGTCAGCGGGTGTTTGTGTTTTCAGTCCTGTTTTTTGTGGGATCTCAAAACCCCACTTCAGTAATGATCACTGTGACAAATCCTAGTCAAGCAGTCCCCACCAGCCACAAGAGTAAGTAGAGTCCATGCGCCATTGAAGGGGTGACCACTAAACACAGCCTCATGGCTTTGATTTTAAACACAGCTCGCCAAACTCTGAAGTACACATCTAAATAACTGATAGTGAAGAGCTGTCTCTTTAAACTAGGCTGAGCGATCAGATCCATTTTCTGGGATCCCTCTGGCAAGGACACGGTCCTTAATGTAGGTCAGCTCATATCTTCCAGAAACTGGCCACAGCCCTGGCCTAAACTCTGATGTGGATCTTGAACTAGAAGTACTTCTTAAAGTTACAACGTTATTTGCTGTCAACCATCTATAGATGACCAAATATGTTTAAACCTAGTTTAGCTGGAGGATGTGACCTTAGCAAGACTAAATGGATATCAAAAAACTATGAGCAATTTTCTACCGTAGATGGAGAAATTAAACATTGTTGTTTGTCAGCTTCTGTCATGAATACACCTTAACGTTAACCCTGGTACAGAGAAAAATCAGGCAAGGGACTATAACCTCAGCTCTAAAAATTTCTCCCTATAGGATAATGGCAAATGCCATTAAGTTTAACTCAACATGGTCTTTGCACAAACTTAGAAGATTTTTTCCAAAGCACCTACAAAACTAACCATGTCTGAATTTTGGCTTCTCAAGCATGAAGAGAAAGAATCGCCCAAAACATAATTTCTGAGATTTAGATTATGCGAGCCTGCAACTTCCCCCACTGAGGATGCTGCAGTAGCTAGGGAAGGACTGAAAAAATGGGAAAAGATGTCCAGCTCTTTGCAACTTACTTTTGAAGCGGTTTTCCTAAAAGATCTATTCTTTTTATAGTGCAACAACACAGAAGTAGAATTGAAATTATTTTCTCATTTACTATGTTCTGAGATGTGTTGGGAGGGGGTGTGTTAAAACATATATTTTTTAAAGCACATTAAATTAAAGCTGCATTAACATAGAAACTGATAAGCTTTTCTAAATAGTGGTACCACTCACTGAGTTGTAGAGCTCCCCTATGTTCTCCATGGACTGTATTAACGAGGTCAGTTCTGTTCGTCAGAGAAACTCAAATCAAAACAAGCTTCAGTCATAAACTTTTCTCTCTCCCAGACTTGTCTGCTTTCAGCATTGTGTGCCAAGGATTAATATTTCCAGATAGCATCCCCATTTTCCCCAAGTGTATGGCTGCACTAATGAATTTTCTGCGATAATGAGCTGGTTAAAGAACACTTCAAGTGTGTCACTAAGACTGGAGTTTCATAAGAAGGTGGGGTTTTCAAGCAACGTATGTGTGAGGCTTAGAAACCAACAGCAATAATCATCCTTATGCATATGAAGCTAAATGAGGAGTCTGTTGTTCAGTAAATCAAAACTTTCTTCTGAACAGGTTAAATCCTTTGAGATTTACATTTGAAATGTACACTTTGTCCCGTGGCTCAAAACTGCAGTGGCCATAAGTGAAAAAATAAACCATAATGCAGGCAGGGTTATAGGTCACTGAAGAAGTTCCCTCAACATATTATTACACAAAGGAAAAAAAATAAATTATATAAATTTGGATAAGCCTCAAACAATAAAAGACAAAATGTCATAACAAAATCAAACAATTATGCAACAATAATCCCAAGGAGAATGGTGTTCTGAAAACAGGTGCTTTGTGGTCAACATTAATGTCATCTAATAGCATTTTAATTTTTATTCTGCTTGCATACCCTAACAGTCAAGTAAAAATTGTAGAAAATCAAAGTGTGTTTAAAATTGATGGGGTTTGTCTGTGTGTGTGTGTGTGTGTGTGTGTATAATCATAGACTTTATCCTCAAAGTGCTGTGCTTCATTTACCACAAACTGGAGACTCTAAGTATAATCAAGAAGTTAAATCACTGGAAGATCCTTTCTTTGAAGTGGCTGAGTTGTGATCCTCTGGAGACTCCAGACAGATGGGTTTTTGCTCAGAGAAGCACGGAATGTCATGATGTCATTTTTGCAGCACTTGATCTAAAGTGTCCTAGATCAACAAGACAGTCATGGGAGGATCATACAAACAACCAAATAAAACCTCCCAAATACTATAATTCATATGTTAAACCAGGACAAATTAAGAGCTTTTGAAAGCAATTTCAGTTTACACCAATAAAACTTGAAGAGTCCACAAGATCAAAGACATGTAGGGAAGCTTTAAAGGAGGTCACCATTATAATTGTTGAGGATCAGGGAGAAGAAAGGGGGAGAAGTATTCTGCCAAGGTGTACTAGGAAACAGATGAAAGTGGAAATATAGACAAAATTTATTTGCATAAGCTTTCTATTCATCAGTCTTTCAAATGATGCTCTGAAGTGCCTCCAGAGCTGTATGGAAGTTCTTGATCATTTGTAAAGAAATAACAATCAAAAAAGGGGGAAGATTCTTGAAAAGATGCAACTCTGAAATAGCAGACACCTTTTCACTTGTTTGCCATTTATTTACTTTCTTTAAAAGGAAATTTTTGCAAAGAAGAAACTCCTTGGTGAAATTCAGCTATTTACTGAAACCTCAGGGCAACAGAAAGCCATGACAATTAAACTCTACAGAGAATTTCCTACTTAAGATATAGGAATCAACATAGCTGGGTTAGATAGCACAGCTTCAGAATAACTCTTTCATTAAGTGGGGAAGAAAAGCCTTTCTGACTGCACTTCTGTATTTAGGCCGTTGTATTACTGGATTCTTGGGTCTACTAATAAAAAACGATATATAATGTTACATATAATATACATAACGGTGTGGGAGATGGGAAAGAGGAAGTGGCAGATAGAAGTATAATCTCAGAAGTTTCTGGAAGTGGAGAGAGAACTGACATTAAAGGTTATTTCCTTTTACAGTGGGTTTCATTATTTAGAATTATTGATTTTTTTTATTGCTGTATTTACAGATGTTGAAGCTCTGGTCTTTCATGAACTAAGTTTTCTCCTGGTTTCACTGAAGAAATATGCCCAGGTTTTACGTTTTGCTAACACCTAAACCAGAGCTTCAGCTGAGTTAATTTAGAATTTTAAGTAGAGCCACACCAACGAGGGTTTACTTGTGCTTTCAAATTCTGCATAAACACTTGTTCATGAGGGCTGTGGATATTATGCTTAAGCCCGAGACATAATTTAACTGCTCGGTTAAAATAATAACCATACCTAGGCCTAGGTATGGTTATTAATAACATCTTAGCCTATGCCTGTGTATGATGGAAATATTGAAATAGGTATGGCTAAATTCAGCCCTTGATGCAATACCAGTTTGCAATAGTGCGGATGATACATATTGACTACAACAGGCATAATTTTAAATGCACTATATGTGTAATGAAATAGCTTGAAAAGTGACAGAAATCTGAATGACAGGAGGAACACCTCCCAGAGACCCCTAAATTTTTTCCTAGCAAGAAAACCAGACCAGAATAAAGATCCAGCAGATCCCCTGTATCTCACATGTGGCATCATGACGTGCACAGACCTTTTACTGATAAAAACATTTTCAGCTTAAAACTGTTTTACAATAAAGTAGTACTGTAAAGGTACTGATCACATTTCTATAAAAATAAATGTAGAATTAGATAATTTATAATGAACAACCAGGATATTCCCCAAGCTTACAACTTTTGCAGCCATATGTGAAAACACTCAGGCTTAAATCAAACACCATATTTTTTTGATACAAACTCACTTTGTCAATGCTGAGGCTTAAATCAATATGAGTAATAGAAAGGCATTATTATCACACACTAAATGAGTGATGCAGAAGTTTTATGCAAGGATTTTACATCCGCTGTTAATTACCAGTTTTGTCAATATAGACATGAAATTCTCTCACAGTTAGTGTTTTAGAGAGGAGGTACTGTGAAATACTACAAAAAATATACAAAGTATTTGCTACCAGCAGGCTCTATTTTAAAAGTATGCTACAGAATACCTTTTTTTAAAGAGATTGCATAGAAAGTCAAAATTAAAAAAAAAAATGACAGCATGTTCTCCTTGTTTTATCTGCTGCCTCTAGATCAGCTGAAGATTTACAGAGAGGCGGAGAGAAAACAAGTGGTCTCTCTAGACCCACAGAACATATTAGGGCTCAGGGAGCCTCCTGCAATGTGGGTAATCCCACCTGCGAAACACCTAAAAGGAGGAGAGCAGCTTGACACCACGGGGATTACACTTACAGCCAGCTGCAGAGACACACTGGAGATGCAGAAACTTTTCTAAAATCATTGGACTTATGCTGGAAAGTCTCCCAAATGCGCCAGAGATGAACAAACAATGGAAGAATAGCTCTTGAATCTGCAGTTAAAAGTCTTCATGTGGTGGGAAAAAGAGGACTGGTTTTCAAGCTTTCTACTTAGTTCATCTCAACCATCAACCCAGTTTAGAGAGTGGCATTATTCTAATTTGTTCCATGATCTTACTGAAACCATAGCTCTAAAGATCAGAAAATGCTGGGACAAGGGCCTATCACAGTCCTAGCCTTCAACTGAGTCTAAATTTCTTTAGTGTGGACCACTGACAATTATAAATTATTATGTATGAATGGATCATTAAAAGAGAACACTTAGAAAACAATTTATTTTAGAGGTTAAAGTGTGACTGGTTGTTTTAATTTGATTGGTAGCCTTCAAAGAGGCAACATTTTAATTTGAGGGTCAACTTGTTCTGAAAGGCTAAACAATCATGTAATCTAGATAAGTCAGTCTAAATAAGGGTAAAAATGGCAATGCATAATTAAAGTATTCAAAGGCACCTTTGTCAGTTCACTGCAAGCTTTTGGGATGCCTTGAACCATGCTAAAGGAACACTCTTTGAAGCAAATAGTTTAAGAGACCTACCATATTAGCGTGGGAGGTGAATCCTACTTTATAATAAGAACTAATTTTAATATAAACATCCCTATGTGATGAGAATTTGCAAAACAGATTAGCAAGGTTTGATTATCTCTACTTGAGAAAACTTGAAATGTTCCATGTTAAATTTCCAAGTTTAACTCTATTAATTTCTTACAACTCTTCTCCTTTTACTTTCCATGGCTCCTTCTCTACTAATGTCACTTAATAAAGCATGACAGTTCACATAATTCTGCCTTTAACTAAACACCAAGAAATCTAGTATGCTAGTGAAGAATGTTTTATAAGTTATTTTATATTTGCTTTTCATTTTAAAGTCTCCTTTGGTACCTTGCACATAAGTACCCTAGTGTAATGCAAATTTTTTTTTCTTGTTATTTCTTACTCAGAAAGCGGGAGTTGTCTTGAAAAAAATTAGCATAGAAATTATAATCTTGAGTTTTTGGGGCCAAAGAAAAAAAAACTATTTACCTTTTCACACTTATAAGCTATTGTTGACAATACTCCTATCAACTGACACCTAAGGGATCATATACTTTGTCTGCCCCTCCATCTTTAAGTAATATTTTAGCCTGTTGACCTCTTTCATATGCAATGTGCCTCATTAGCACAAGAAGCAAAGCAACAACAGTTTTTTCATATTTTCAGAAACTAAGAAACTTCATACCAGCCTCCTGACTGTAAGTGGACAAATAAACACATGCAGTGGACGCTTGCTGGCTGCAGAATTACAGCAATTTCAATCAGACCTCTTGACCAATTAAGTCCATGAGCCTCAAAAACTAACTCCAAATACACCTTTCACTCATGAACACAGCAGCAAAGGAGAAGGAACCAGTCCCGGAACGAATGATTGGTGTGATACCCAGAGCAAGCCCCTCTGATGCCATGAAAGGAAACCAACGACCTTAGAGGGAAGGAAGGTTTATCTTTGAGTAGTAAAACACAAGATTATACCAGAATGAAGTCACAGTTAGCAAGGCAGTAACATAGAAATTACCTCAAGTCTCCCCTGTAATTCCCTGCTTTTTCTTTCCACGGAAAGAGAAGAGGATAATCTTTACAGAAGACATATGTGATTAGTTCTAGTGAGCTCATTTGGGAGGTTAATTACCAATACTTAGCCCCCAGTCCCCCAGGGTGGTTCTTAGGCTTCCTCCATGCAAACAGAACACTTTCAGTTCTTTCCTGAGGCAGTGCATAAAATGTGTAGGCTTTCCCTAAATCAGAATAATGTTCTATATTTGCACATAATGTTGACAAACAACTCAGAACGAGACACAGTTAAATTCAAACTGAAGACTGACCACTTTAGTTCTTTGCTACCCTCTCTCTGATAGTTTGGCTCTATGACTTCAGAAGAGCGAGAGATCAGGTTAGACCTGAAAACTCAAGCAGTGTGGGCAGACTAAACATGGCCCATATGAAGTATCGACCAAAGAGCTGCTCAAGCCTCATCTTATGTTTAACTAACGGATTTATCCTCCGTGAACATGATCTTCTATGGAAGCCAGGTTCATATGGGCAGGTGGTAGCTCTCACTAGGCAATCTCAGATCATTTGAAAGCCCAGAACAAGTTACACAGGTTCTTCTTCAGGTCTGAAAGCTCTTTTCAAGGTAAGCCAAGGCTGAAATGAATCTCTGACTCCAAACTGATTGTGCTTTATATGGCTCCCTGACAGTGTTGTCATTTAATGGTGAGCCTAATTACAATAGATCCGGTCCATTGTAGATTTAAGGTACCTGATGCAAATTAGATATTGTAATAATACCGACTCCTCGCCCTAGTGCTCATTTTGGGGACTTCCATATTCTTGGCATATAGTTGACAGAGCAAAATCTGTTGCAGTGAAGGGTTCATATTAATAATTAAGGTCATTGATATAAAAATAACTACAGTTGTATAACCAAGCTCTTTATGTTAGTAAGATTTATAGTGAGAAATATTAACTCTAACAGCTATTTTATCTAAAGCAATGTCCATGAAATAGGATGACCTCTTATCTATTACCTCTTGGGTTTACAGCATCCATGAGTTCCAGATTGATGAGTTTCAGACTCAGGCCAATTTCATTACATGTTCTATTTATACCATACTTCTTTTTTTCCCGGATGATTGCTTTCTTGAGAAACAAAACAAAGCGAACAAAACAACAAACCCCAAACCCTGACATGTTTACTGTATGCAAAACTGATCAGCTAACTATGGTCGTTATCAAATGCACAGTGACTCTGAGTCCTTGGACAGATGAGATGAAACACTGAACCTAGCAACCCAACAGGTTAACAGTAGTAAATATTGCATTATTAGTCATAATACATTCATTTAACACATGATGAGGTACGGCTCCTGTGATCAAAACTAAAGATGTCGCAGGGATGTTTGTAGGCTTTGAAAGGACCGAAATTCATAGAACAACTTCAGTTTATTAAGATTACAGCCAGAGAGAATGGACTAAGCAAGCACTGAAAATTTTCAAAACACTTTCTGACTTTCAAGGAATCTTGAAATTCAGAATGTGAGGGTGACAGAGCACTGGAACAGGCTGCCCAGAGAGGTGGTGGAGTCTCCTTCTCTGGAGACATTCAAAGCCCGCCTGGATGCGTTCCTGTGTGATCTGATCTAGGTGTTCCTGCTCCAGCAGGGGGATTGGACTAGATGATCTTTCGAGGTCCCTTCCAATCCCTAACATTCTGTGATTCTGTGATTCCACTCTGTGTGGATATCACTGCCTAGGGTGTCACATGGCACTGTTCGTCAAAACAAAGACCATCTCTTATTTTGGACCTTAAAGAAACAGCTGGAGTTTAAAAATGCTCAGCACTAGGCAGATCCAATATGATCACAATCATATGGCAATCGTTCTGAGGGATGCTGAGACAGATGACTGGCAAAAAATGAGAAAGGGTTATGTTAAAATACACGATCAGGTGGCTACTAGAGCATACAGAGAGAAATTGCAACCACTTTGCCATGTTCTCCCCTCAGAATATTGCTCAAGTGCTTTCAAACCTGCTCTCGTAACACCTCTGAAAGTCCAAATGAATTACAGTGTACATCAGTCATAATGTGGTTGAATGGTTTTACATAAAATTGACTATTAAAATCATCCAGTCCTTCTGTTTCTCCTAGAATATCTTTATTTGCCCTCCGAGATCCACAAATCATGTCTCCCCCTGCTTTACTCTGTCAAGCTCTCTACTGAAGCACAAAATCTTTAATTGGAGTATTATTTGATCATTTATGGCCCAAAGTTAACTTTTGCTGACTAGCCTCTTAAAGTGCTTAAAATAACAGAAACATTGCTAGACATCTCCATGAAATAATTCATAGTGCTGAAATTTGCACCATCCTTATTAAACCTTGGGACTAACAGCCAGCTGAGATAACTGAGGCCTCTTGTAGTTTTTGTAGATTAAAGACTTTATGTTTTCTGTGTGAGAAAATATATCAGCCTGAATCCCTCGGCAGGAGGAGGAATAGTCTCATGATAAGTACAGCTAGAATTTCTCTGCCTTCTTCATAATGCTATTAAATAGTGAAAAAGTAAGAAAAAAAAACACGCAACAAAACAAACCAAACAAATAACCCCAAGAAAAACAAAAAAGTCAAATATTTCTAGAGAATTTGAGCAGAATATATACAGTGGTATCTGTTTCCCTACAAATCAGGGTTGAAATGGACATTGTACCGGCTCTGGGAGAGGGAGGCTACAGATCAGCTTATGCCAGTGGTGATCAAAAGCAATCCTATTTCATAGCTGTATCGTATGTTTGACATGATAAATTAGTAAGCTCATCCTATCTGTATCAAAGAAATGTTCAAGCTACAATTCCATAACAAGAAAAACCTAAGACGGACTGAACAGTGAAAGATGTTACCCATGTTAATCACTAATAACTGTATGAGAATAACATATTAAAATCAAAGAGACTTTAAAAAAATGAAAAAAGAACCAAACTTTAAAATTGCAGGGATGTAAAGCACAGCACAAAAGTCAATCGTACACACATGCCTAAGCACACATCTCCAATAAATCTTCAGCAGGTGCAGAACAGCTCCCACACAGTGTTTCATACAGTGGGAGAGGTTCTGAATTCCCCGTTAGCTGGCCTTCATGGCAAACCCTGCTGAAGATCGTGGGAGATAGATACAACATTAGTGCCACAGCCTACTGCCCTTGGAATAGGGTGGAAGCTTTGAAGACAAGACTATTGATTTATGTCAGTGAGAGGAACACCCATTTTTCCTTGGGTACTTGGCATGGTTTATGATCCAGTGCAGCCAACTAACAATGTTAGTCAAAGAAGAAATTTGGGAATTTTTAGATCATCCACATTTGGCCACTTGCTCTGAATAAAGCACTCCTTTCCACAGTTTCTCTTCTTCCTTTTTTTACTTTTTTTTTTTTATATACTATTCCTGTCAAGAAAACTGTTTATTACATACTCCATGACAAAAGCACCTGGTAATTCTAACCTGGAATATTAGTATGAATATTATTATTATTTTCAGGTACAACAGCCCAGTGTGGATACAGACTAGTGTTTCACACATACCTGTATTTAGTCTATTGTGACTTTATTTAAGTGCTTAAATAAATGACTTGATATTCAAAAGTTCTGATTACCTAGCAGTAGCTCGTGCTGACTTTTGACTGACTTTTAACTTTATGAGGGCCTTCATTTCCACAATTTTTCTTTTCTTTCTAAGCAGTAAATACTAATTTTTACCATCCGTACTGGTGGTTATGGTTTTACACACTGATAAGAGCCCGTTTTGTTTTAAAACATACCACTGCTCTGTTACGTATAAAGCCACAGAGCTTTTTGGATTACTGATTACTTCTCCTAAAGGGCATCACAGCCTCAAAGATTTCTCTCTTCCTAGATAAGTAGAATCTGCATAATTTGTATTTCATGACAACACAACCGCTCACACTCTGAATTACTAGAGTTATACTCAGATGCATGTCAGCAATGGCAGTGCAGTGCTGGCTGATTATTTAACAAAACTAAATTAATTTGTAGATGTCAGTCATGTTTGCCAGATTTGCTTAGATTCCAAAATGTATTGACAAGCTGTAATAACTAACATTTAAATTGTCTGTTCTTGTAGAAGCAAACATGAAGCATGGACCTAAAATATGACATTTAGTTCTAATCCTTGGTGCAAATAGAGAAGAGACAAGGAGAGATGAGAAGAGATATAATCCACTACGTCTGTAATTCTACTATTTAAAAGGGATATTCTCAAATGGTCCAGCATCCTTTTAAAGCAGCATTTTAAGATCTTAAATTTACCTCTTCCTGAAATATTTACATCTATGTCTCAAATTCCTTGACTGCAGTTGGTTTTATTCCAGCAGACAAGTGAAAAAGGATATATTCATCCCTCTCTGTACCTGTGCTACTGGCTCATTCAAATCGTAATTAGCAGGCAATTTGATGGTGAGGAGATTGAGGGGACCTGGCAGCATCACTTTTGCCTCTGCCACATGGGAATGGGAATTTCAGCTTCTTGTGTGCCACTTTCCCTCTCTGCGTGACCAACCTGATGCTGGCACATACACAGCCATGGGGAGGAAAGGGGCAAAACCTTCAGCTTCTTCCACTCCTCTCCAAAGTGTTTGAGGACAGGGAGCACATGCCTTGAGACAGCTTTGTGCTATAGTACAGGGCTGATCATAACACAGCCCTGATGATACATCAAGGGCAACTCTGTTGTTAAACAGTGACAGTGATGCTGTATTATGCAGCAAACCTTTAACAGAAGAAAAACAAACCCCAAAAAACTCCAAACAAAACCAACCAACCAAAAAAAATGACAAATTGCAAAACTTTTTTCTTCCTCTTGGTGCCAAATGCTCCCCATAAGAAAAACAGCTGTCCACTGTCTTGCACACAAACCTCACGCCCTTGCCTGAATTCAGAAATGTCAAGACCAGAAAGAAAGAGTATGTTCCTTTTCTATTTTAAAATAAATGCTTCAAAATATTAGAAGTCTGTCCTTCCATACTGACTCGAGTATAAAACACTGAACTGGAGTTTATGTAACAGAAGATATTACCAGTCTGAAGAGTTTGGCATTGAGGTTTGGCTCAGATACAGACTTGAAAACTCGTTTGCTCTACTGAACTTGAACGCCTGAACAACGTAATCTCTGATGCCTGTGAAAGCAAATGAAAAAAAAATCACAGGAATTGAACATGCTTCCTGGATTTTAGACATTTGTTTTTTATCAAACAAAGACTATGTATACAAAACAAAGGGGAAGAGCCAGGCTAAACTGTTCAGGAAAAAAAAATCTGAAATTAGAACTGTGAGACAGGAGAAAGGCTGATGTCTGACCTGCACAATGCCACCCCACCACCTGTCTGGATAGCTTTTTTGATAGTTTCCCCTTTCAATCCCTCTGATTGTAACTGCCAGCATGTAAAATCAGCCTTTTGTGCAGATTGCTTTTAGCTGATTATTGTAGAGAGTCTCCACTTCAAATAAGGGGTTAACTCCTCTCTGTGTTACATGAGAATGTTTTTCTTTCAGGGGTCTGATTGGCCTGGTGCTCACACATTCACTCTGAGGAGAAGGACGGGGCAGTGATTGCAAAAATCACACCCAGCACAGCTCCACTAAATCTACTATTGTGTCAGAACACAAAGAACAAAACTAGCTCCTGGTTGCCTTAAAACCTAGAAGTAATATTTTCTTTCTTTTAATAGTGGACACATTTTAGAAAAGCAAAAACATCTGATGCTTTAAGTCCTTCACTGGTCCCCTAATGATGACTGACTGGAAAATTAGAGCACCCTTGGCTTCCCTTCAGGCCTTTTAACTACTCCAGCTGGCCACTTAGCGCTCTCTAAAAAGACCTCTGTGTGACACATTTGTACACAATACGGATCCTGCAGGTTCTCTGTCCCCACAGCACTAGATAAGCAAGTGTTCTCTTCATCAACCGGCTATACCCTGTCCTTCAGGCATGTATACATTTTTTTCCTTTTTTGCCAGCTTCTCTGATTTCTATTTTTAATATTCAGTTAACTTTGTAGAAAGTAATTATATTCTGCTCATTCTACACCAGCTGGTATTTACTTCATCCTCCATCAGGCATCAACAGAGCATGGGGCTGCAAGACAGAAATATTACTCTGGCATGCATAAATATTTCATTTTTCACACCACAAATGCGTTGATGATTTATTAATTAGCCTAAAGGCCTGCTGCTTCTGCATAGCTGAGTGGCAAAATAACTCAGCTATGACGACTGAGAAGTCTGTGGCTCACATCCCATTGGAAAGCTTTGACCAGCAACATGTCTGAAGGCTAAAAAACATTTCCAACGAGCCAAGACCAAAATTACAAGATAAATCTTGGCCATTACAACCTTAGGACCTGCTTTGGAGAAACGTCTTGTCACATTTCAAGCAGTAGAAGCTCTGATGCCGGCCTCGTGCTGGTTCTGCAGAGGGAACTTGTCTGGCTGCTGTCAAACACATTGTTAACAGAACTGATACTCGATAGCAGCCATAACACTCAAGCAAGCCAATAAAAGCAGGAAACTGAGCAACAGTGTGTTGTTATTCGTTGGTGTTTGTAACTTCAGATCTAGGCTGGCAACCATATCTGGCTTTTTGCTCTAATGAAAAAAAAAATTCTGAAACTTTCCTTTAAAAATTCACATGAATATTCTTATGTCTTAATACCACTTTCAGAACAGGCTGAGATACTGTCTACTGTACCTTATTTAAAAATGCAATAATTCAGAAGTTGATTCTACCAATCGCTTAGTTTTAAATGAACCTCTAACAACCTCTTAATTTTAAATGAAAAGCAGAGAAAGCAAAGATGATTATATCAAAATAACTTATAACAGTTTTAAAGAAAGATGAAACACCATTTCAATACTGGAAAACATGCCAGTGTTCCCATTTTGATTCTGTTTGCCTTGATTTTCAATTATATTAACATACAAAACATGATTCTATTATAATCATTATAATTATTAAATCTCTTTGGACATGGGCAAAAATCTGAACTGGACTGCTGGTTTCGAGGGGGCAGTGGTTCAAACCAGTGGCTAGTTGCAACTGGCAACCTTAGGAGTCAGTACTTGGGCTGATGTACCTCCACTGCGGATATGAGTAACTGGAAAAAATGCACCCTCGGCAACTTTGCGGGTGACAGCAAATTGCAGGGTGCAGAGGATCTACTGGAGGGCAGGGCTGCTGTTCAGGGAATGTGGTAGGCTGCAAGGACAGACCTGGGGGAGCCTCGAGAAGCTCAGTAAGGGCAAATGCAAGCCCTGCACCTTCATCCTGGACAGCTTTAGCGAGAGGGTAGTCAGCAGGTTGGGAGTTAATTATTTCCCTCCACTAGGCACCCGCAGGGCCATCTTACATGCACAGGGTCCCAAACACAGTCCCTCAATAGGGGAGAGGTATTGATACCCCCATGGAGGGAGCTAGAGCACACAACTTACAGGAGGGACTGAAGGAGTTGGGCTTGCTCAGCCTTGAGATGAGAAGGAAAAAGGGTGACCTGCTGTGGTCTTTAACCACCTAGAGGGGTTCCAGAGAAGATGGAGCCAGACCCTTTTCAGAGGTGGGCAGTGAAAGAATGAACAAACATTCAACCCAAACAAAACACAATGAAAAGGGTAAGCACTGCAACAGTCGTCCAAAGAGCCCATGGCGTCTCTATCATTGGAGGCAGTCAGTGCCCAGCTGGACAGCCCCTCAGTGAGCTGCTTGATCTTTGAAGGTAACCCTGCTTTAAGCATTAGGTTGGACTATCTAACCCTCCCAGTGGTCCCTTCTAACTTAAATTATTCAATGTTTTCATGATTCAAAGAACTTAGGGGTAATTGCTATTTAAATAGCTTAATTAATAATGGATGTTATTTGATGTTTATGTCATAATCTTTTGACCCTGTTCCAAAGAAAAATAAAAAATCTGTTTTCTTTCCGTGCAAGGAAATAGCTGTTACAATCTGGAAAATGGTCTGACAGAATCAAAAGGGCAGCAGTTCCAAATACATTAGGGGAGCATGTTAGTGTAAGGTTCTCAAAATGTAGTCTTTTGTCCAATTTGTATTGAAAATACATTTTAAAGTATCAGAAGTTTCCATAGAGTTAAATTGTGCCTGCTAGTCACAGTGCACACACATCACTTTAACTGTTGGTAAAAAAAGCCTGTGCTTTTGGCTACCTTCCCCTCTCACCTCTTATCAATAATTTTTAGCAGGATGTTTTGAAAAATAAATATTGAGATTGGTCTCATTAGCATTTCCCTTTAGTTTTATTATTTATCTTTTGCATGTCACCAGAGACTCCAGTTGAGACTTGGTAGGTGATATAAAAGCATGCAGCAAAGAGCAATCACTGCCCAAGAGACGGGGTGTGTGAAATGACAGGGACATGCTGGAAGGGTTGGAAAGGGATAAGGAGAGGTACCAAAAACATCAGACTTGTGAATACAGTCTGTGTCTCTGGGTCTCAGTACAGTGCTACCTGGTAAAATAAAAGCTGCTATGGGTAAAAAAAAAAAAAAAAAGTATTAAAAAGTCTCTTATTGACAACAGTTTGCCTGAGGTTTAAGATAGAATGAAGCCACTGTTAGACTTCTTCCCAAGAGCTATTTTTAAGGTTACTTCTGCTCACCAGATAAACGTCATGAGCCAACACAAGGGAAAAGCAAGGACAGGACAGTGGGAAACGGCAGCATTTTAACCTCTGGCAGGCGCCGGTACCCACCACCTGCCCGGCCTCCCTGCCAGGGAGAGATGTCAGCCGCGGCTCCCTACCGGCAGTGGGTCTGGGGAAGCTGGGCACCGGCCAGCACAGGCACCAGGCAGGCAGAGAAGGGCTGGGCATTTAAACCTTGAAAAACAGTGGTGGCGGGATTCAGCAAATGTAAAAAAAACAAAAACCAAAGAAACAACCAACCAACCAAACAAACAAAAAACGAAACAGATATAAATCTCTCCTTTTGGAGGATTTCCTAGGTCCTCTATGCTTTGCAGGGGACTTGCCACTTTCAGAAAATGCAACATCAACCGAATCTTCCCTGAACACTCAACATTTTCTCTAAGATGTTCATAAGAGACTTGGCCAGTTCTGAACATGTTGTTACCAGTGTTTCTCTGCATGCTGAAAATAGGGTGGGTGGTTCATTTCAGAGCACACCCAACTGAGCATCAGGGGAGCTGGGGGCCTGCTTCAGTTTAATTAAATTATGAGAACAACATCTTTACATTAAGACCATACTTATTTCTTATCTTTATAATCTACATTTTGAGGTTAAAAAAATTATTTTGGCCAACAGACATATTTTGCTTTAGCACGGCATCAGCATTAAGGCTCTTCTAAAAGGACAACTGACAACCGTGTTTTAATGTAGAAAGAACTGATACATGTGGACCAACTTCTCTCAACACTTTCTAGCAGCTCCTGTCAAAGGCTACTTTATATATTTGTGTTATTTCACTGTATTAGACATTAATACTGTCTGTGTTATTATCAACATCAATATTCAATGAATAAATGTAGCTTTACTAAATTTTCAATTTGTATTACAATGAACATACATGTTAATATATCTATGATTGCAAATCCTGTTTAGATGGACAGTTGTCCACCAGCTTCTTAAATAAGCAGTAGCACAACCTCATTGACTTACACAGGAAGACACTGAAAGTTCAATTCCCAAGACATAAATTTTGAGTATTTTTTTTTAAATAATCCTGGCAGTTATGTGCACAATAAAGATACAGAATAGAAGATGTTATTGTAAGGAAAGTGGTAATGGAAAGTTCCTGTTTTTTTTCTCCCTGAAAAATCCCAGGCTTTTCAAGTTGCTGCATAAAAATGTCCGAGATCTTACACATTTAAGACACCATCAAGTTTCTGCCAATTTTAGACTTATGAGCCAGAAGAAAAGTGGCATAAGACATAGGTTTGTTTATTTTTAACTAAAAAGTAAATGAAATACAATAACCTGTATCTGACTGCTGCTCACATCCAACATTTCACTCACTACTTCTAGGCAAATCCCTTGTTCCACAACAGGTTTTCAAATGGTAAGTATCATGGGAATTATTTGATGAGCATCTTGGTCATTCCTGTCAGCACTGTGGCTGCCTTATGCCCTCAAAAACTTTGTTTAAGTCAAGAATTTGAAGTTATTAATTGGCAGTGTGCTGACTTTTCAGGCTGCCTTGAGCATATGTCACTTGTTACAATATATAATGTGTTGTAGCTGTGAAATGGAGCACCATAGCAACAAGGGCATTTAGGGGAGGGCTATTAAACCAGAGAGGTAGGTGTGACAGAAGGCCTGGGGTTTGTCAATAATTCATGCTTTATGGCAAGAGGAAATTGATAAAAAACATTTAAAAAGAAGTAAATCTATTCTAGTTCTGTGATCACGTAATACATCGTTCATGAAGATGTGAAGCAACACCTCTAATAAGAGGTAAAGGACACACCATTCAGCAGCTGATCACTTCAATCTCCATTTCCTTGCTGTTCCACACAAATCAAAATGAAATACTGTCCTTGAAGGCAAGATACTGTAAGTAGCTTCCCAGAAAAAGAAGGGACAACAACTAACATGATAGGGACAAAAACATTCGGCACTCTTGGCCTGACTGCCTCACTGTTGCAATGCTGCCTTCATAATTGTGCAAGTGCTTGGCCTCGCAGAAGCCATACTGAGGGGCCTCCGAGCACAGCAGGCATGGAAAGGACTGGGGGGACACCAGGGAGTGAACAAACTAGCAGATTTGAATTCGGTTAACTTCTACAACAACACCAGAAATCTTTCCCAAAGATCAGATCATGGAGGGACAAATCCAAAACCAAACACCAGGTATGGGCAACATGTACATCCACATCTTAAATACCAAAGCAGCTGTAAAGCATTACTTCCCTACAAAGCATCACTTATAAGGGACACAACTTTGACATACTCAAGTTTTTATTGCAGCAGTCATCTGTTCACAATATTTCATTAACACACCACCAAAAATATGTTGTAGACAAATAGTGTGAGTGAGCTCTTCTCACCTGTTCCAACCTGACCTGGAAAAGCACCTATGGAAAATTATTTTTTAGGCTGATTTGTTTCTCTGTTGTTAACAAAGAGAAATGTATTTCTTAATGGTCTTAACACAAGGTATAGCATCCAAAGAGTATATACTGGATGGATAGTAAAGGGGTGAGACATGGAAATGTCTCTTTCCCATGTACTGCACATAAGGAAGCAATAGTAACAGGGCCAGGAAATAGGATGGTCCCAGTGTGGTACTCTCAGGACAGATGAAGGGAGCAGATAGTTACAAGGGGAAGGAAACAATAGCTGTGTCCTGCCAGATGCAGTCAGCAGCGACTGAAACCTTGGCCTCTGACATGGCATGACCTCAGCCGCATTGCTCTGCAGTTTGATGAAGGAGGAAAAATATGGCATTATGAAAGGAGGAAAGGCCTTGATGCACATTCCCTGTGTTGCATGTACTTGCTGAAGTCATAGGAAGTGTGGCTGATGTTTTTCTACCTGGAGATATAAAAATTTCCAACTTCTCTATCTGAAAAGGAGAAAAAATAGTCACCAGGATGCCAATGTCATTAGTACTGAGGACAAACATGCTTGTTTTGCTCATCAGTTTTTGCAGGACCAAAAGCACCTAACATTTTGCTAACATACAGTATTCGAGATTATTGTGGATGAAAGATTTGCTGTCTTGCAGAAAGGAATTAATCATGAGTAGTGCTCCTGGAAATAATGAAAATATTCAGGTGGACAAATGCTACCAGGGGAAGAATATGGCTTAGTTTAATAGCAAATAATTAAAATATTGGAAAAAGTTTAAATATTGAAAGAAATGAAAAATCCATTGTTAAATGCCAGGAGAATTTTGTAGACAAAATATAGTGATAAAAGCTACTCTTATGGACACTAGATTCATAGGTCATTATTCAAAGGTTAAAAAGAAAGCTGAGGCAAGGAAAAAGTTAAAAAAAGAAAGTTAAGCAAGCAATGATTTAATTAAGAACGTGGGATTAAATGTCTTGGTTAAAATGCATTGCCATTCTTGTTTAGAGCAATGTAGTTATCCAGCGGAATCTAAAAGTTTTTCTGAGGTAACATTGCCAGTGGTGGCCTTTAGAAGATTTTGAAAAAAATTTTTAAGACAGACAAGGAAAAGTCAACCTTAAATTAGGTTATTTGCTCGAGTGTATCCAAATGAGATATGATGTGAAAACCTACATATGTTCATCTTCAATGCACCACTAACTAAAACATGCAAGCCTTGCAACATAAAACTAAGAAAGCGAACAACTGGTGTAAAACAAAAGAGTGTTCCTCAAAAGTATCACTCAGTTACTCTGTCAGCTGGAAATCTGTTTTGCTTTTATATTTGTTCTCCTGTAAAGTCTTTGGTGCATCCTCTGCATTATTTTACCAGTGGTGAAAACCTGAGACTTTTAAAATAAGCTACTATTATTTAAAAAAATTATTCTAATCTACTATTCTAGTGTAGAATAAATTTTTTTGAGGTATTTATTATAATCTGCATGGTCAAACAGCTCAGATCTCTTTAATCACAGCACTGTCTCCTAGCCAACATTGCAGCAGCACAACTGTGACTGTGTGCTAAGAAAAGGACCCAAACACACCCTGAAATGCCATCGGATGGGATAAATAATTCTTTTTCCACAGCTTAGCTGCAATATCTGGCAAGGAGAAATTTCACCTTCAAAAATTAATACTGCTACATGGAAAAACCTCTCAATCAAGAATGCTTTGTGCCCTTGTATGGGGGTTAAATATAAAGAGATATATTTCCAAGTGTCATAAAAACTTCTAGAAAGCAGCTCTTGAAGCATTCTATTATTTCAAGTTATTAATGATTTCAAGCAATATTTCAAAGTTCAGAAATAGTCAATTTTAGGTCTGCAAGAGACAAAGCCACATGCTTCTTGCAAAGTGCTGATCTGGCTGCAGGCACAGAAGTACAGATATGGGCTTGGAACAGGTTCCCTGAGATTATATCCAAGACACAGTTCACCTGCTACACAGGAGACTCAAGCATACACCCAACTGCAAATCCTCACACAACTACTGAATCCACTTCCTTGCCATACATGCAGGAGTAGGAAAAAAATCAAAGGGTTTTGATGGTATAGGAACCATACAATGACACTATATCAATACTTTTTTCTCAGACTGACTTTAGTGACTGAATGTTCCCATATTTCCTAGCTCTCAAAGATCAGACATTTCCTGGGAATGTTCTAGAAACAGCGAGTTAGAGAAAGAAAGGTTACAGTTTACAAAATCCTGATGATGTTCAACGCAGCTATCTGTTTTCTGCATCTGAACGCTGCCAAATATTCAGTGTGGGGAAAAGGGATAAGGCTTTAGAGAAAAAAAAGGCAGAGACATCTTGTTGGTATATGTGAAGTCAGCAAAATACTCCATCTATAACCAAATTTAAAAATAAATTGACCCAAGTGACACAAGTCCAGAAAAAAGTAGTTTGATTAGATGTGCTTGTTTGGTAGTTCCCTTTGGGACCAAGGGAGACCTATTCCTCTGCAATTACACAAGAGCTCAAGTACCATGAAGGTGAATGGGTAGTGCATTAGCCTGCAACACCATTAAGCCTGTACAAGTACATCAAAGGACACAGCTTTGACACAGAAAGCCTTTGCAGGTTTGCTTTTAAAGTTTTGCATGAAGTTACATTTAGATAAATGATTCTTTTGCTTTTCCTGAGTTTGAGCAATGAACATCTCTCCTCCCTTGATCCCAGGCCCTATTCCCCTTTTCAACAGCCATGAAGACTGTCTGGAAGTGTATCTGTAAATGATTTCTCCAAAATTGGTCAACTGCATTTTCACAGAATGCTCCCACCAGCCTTTTGCATAATCCTACCATGTCATCCTTATGCGATCTGAAAGATATGGTAGCAAAATCCCTAAGTGGAAGAGATTGATATTGATATTGCCAAGATATCAACAAATAGTGCTGCACTATGAAAGTTAACAAGATCATGCGTAGCTCTCTGGGAAAGATAGGCACAGGCCAACCTTGCTGGGCTGCACATGAAAGTCAGGCAGACTTTCAGAAGTAGCACGCTATAATGCTATATGTTGCTGAAAAACTAGCTGGCGTCTCAAGTATCTTATCGTCTTGCTTTGTTCTTCTGAAGATCTTAATGGCAAATAAACATTTCTTTTTCCTAACATAATGGCCAAGAAGTTCTACTGACAAGGGTTTTGAGAAAACATAAAGTGGCAGGCACTCCTTAGAGGAGTAAGCCATGTTTCATTCTTGGTGTTTTATTGTTTTAAAAGCTGCAGAATATTATAGTGAAAGACTTTCCTTAAGAATCAAGAGAGCTTATTATATTATGTCCTGACACAATGGAAGACTACAGTACAATTGTCTCCTCCTTTGTAGTTTTTGTTTCAAAATAAATGTATTTTCTCCCATTTCTCCTGTATACGTTTATATTTTTTTCTGTAGTATTTTACATTCAGTAAGAGTGCTAACTTACTAGGTATTCTTTGTGCTCCCTTTTTATTCATGGAGAAGTTTACATTTAGATCATGCTTTTTTACTTTCTTATTGGAATAAATTACAGTAAAAGTACATTTGATATGTTTACACAAATATAAATAAATATCAATAACTGGTCATGAATCTCCCAAGACCTACAATAAAAAATTAAATGCTGTATTGTGTCACCTAGTTAGGCCTATAATGTGAAGTAGACAGAGACAAATGTCCAAACCTATATGCTGGGGCAGTAAATTGAAAAAAACTAGGTCCTTATGAGCTTCACGTCATCCCACAGCACCGACCTGCCTTTGGAGAAGGCAACCATTCCTTAGCAACCTTGCCATTTCCTACAAAACCAGACTTCACCAGTTTCACCACGAACACAACCCTTCCTTGTCATTGACAGTCAGAGTTCTTGGGAGGGCTAAAATACTCAGTCCATGAAGAAGAGCTGCATACACATTTGGCTCTGACCTTCAGCTACTGAATGAGTCTGCAAACAATAAGATGTCTCTTATCCAGCAAGCCAAGAGAAATTACCATCTGTGCTAGCTAAAAAGCCAGCTCTGGAAAATGAGAATCCCGGTCTCCTGGTTGTTTCTGATTCTTAGTAACCTTTGATTTCAAACTACATTCATGCCTTCTACTGAATATGAATAGAGTATAATAATTTTCAGAAGCAGCTATAGCAATAAGCCAAATTCTGTGTGATCATCTTTGTTATCCACAGAATTGAAACTGTTTCCTTGCTAGTCATCCAAATGCTGGTGTTAGCAAAGACTGAATTCTCCGAGTTACGTCTTTCACAGAAGCAAATACTGATTTTTCCAACAGCTTCTTTTATACACATCCTTTCTCCCCCCACTGGAAAATTCCACAGAAGAGAGTTTAAAAACCTAAACCTTAAAGTTTTCAATGAATGTAATAGAATCATTGATGCTTTTTACTCCTTTTTGTTTTAACTTTCGCATTCTCGCTTCTGAAAGGGACAACTGAAACACGGTAACTTTCTGAAAGCTGAAAAACTTTCTTCATCCACTTTCCATTTTTGCTACAGAAATGGATCAGGGTTATAAAAGCTGCAGAGTAGCAACAGAGGAAGAAAAATAGTAAGTGGATAAAAATAACCAATGAGGAAAAACAGATATCACTGCACACAATGTCAAAACAGAAAATGCGTGTGTTTGTGCCTATGTCTTCCCAGGGTCTGCTGGGAGAAAAACATTAAATATTGAAGCACCTCAAGATATAATTTATTTCAAATACCATGCTGAGAAAGTCACAAAGAAAATAGGAAAAAAAAAACCCTAAAGAATAAACACAAGAATTGTTTACTTCAAATACCTCAAAATGGTAACAGCCTCAAGCATCTGAGGGGGAAGCTGATTGGGGTAGAGGTGTCTTGTCGCTTCTTGAATGAGCTCAGGGTGGGTCTGTTATTTCCAGCCACCAAGGCAAAGGTGGCTGTCTTGTCACCTCTTCCAAAGGCAGGGCAGGTGACGAGCACAGCTCTGCCTGTCTGCAAATTCATAAGCAGCACTACCATGCACACCTCTTCAAGTGCCATCTGGCAAATAACCAAATATTAGTTCCACAGGCCCTTTGGCTTGAGGTCAGGGGCTGTGAAAACACAGGTTTGGAAGACAGGGCTAGGCAGCCCTGAGGCAGGCACAAGGCGAGGGGTCAAGCTGCGGGGCCAGGTCCTGTGCAGCAGTGACAGCCCATGCACGGCAGAGCCAGCCTGCGGTGGCCTTGCCACACAGGTGGGGAAGAGACTGTGCCACAAGTAACATTAAATACCCCACAGATACTGGTTTAAGAAACAGCAGAGGAAAAAGAGAATCCCTGAGGATGCCCAGAGGGAAAAAGCACACAACAAACTACCCATACAGCCAAGTTTACGAACGCAGCTTGTTAGGAGGTTTAGCTTTTGCTGTTGTGCACAGAGCTACCAGCAAAGTGAGTATGAGAGAGACAATGATACTGAATTATCTGAGCTCCTGCCTGTGTCATGTATGGGTTCTGAGGGCTCCGCTGGCAGCTGGTTAGAGACACACCTCATTGAGTCTGCAGCACATAGAGGTGAGGAAATCCTATTTTTTTACACCCTTTGGGGTGCCCTATGCTTCATTTGCCCAGCCCTCCCTGCTCTGGAAGGAACAATTTAAACCCATGAATTCAAAAGAGAAAAGAACAACATTTTCTAGCAGTAGCGCAAGGGTCACAAAATAATCTTTTCACTGCAGTCAATCCTGCACATCTATTAACTTTATTGAAGAGAAGACGCAGCTGTTTAAAATATCAGCACAACAGCTTTTTCTGTCTGTTCTGCTCCAACAGCAGTGAAAATCCCCCTCGATGCCTCCTGTTGCAGAGCTCCGGCTATGAGATGCTCCCGGGGTAATGAGGTATAACTTGGGAATTTAGAAATACTATTCTACTCTTTGGAGGGGAAAAAAGTGGGAGATCATAAGGTCAGAGAAAAGTAATGGTAGGTTGACATAAGGGAACAGACTGTTTTCAGAAATTTTATCTGCAGCAGATTATAATTTCCAAATGTAAAAACCAAACAGTGAGAGAAGAAATCAAATAGAAATATTTTGAAGAATGTATTCCCTGATCTTTTCTCAAGAGAAGAAAAGAAAGAATACTAGAGCTGGTTGAACAATTTCTAATGAATAACATAGCTGACGAATTCTACCTTTGCTCTGTTTGTGTGTATTGTCAGTGAACACAGTTTCTCAACTGTTTGTTCATTATTGAGAAAACACTTGCCAAACAATTAATGTGCATAATCAGTTCTGAAATGCAAAATATGCTGTCAATATGACTACACACTTACAATTTTTGAAAAACACTTGGGCAGTGCAGGTACGTTTCATGGTGTGCACAAGTTGCTCAAAGCAAAGCTTGCATAGTAAATTACCATGATTTGTCCCAAGCTGTCATTGAGCAAATAAGGGGGCCAAGATCTACCTGCTGAGGAGGGCAAATGAAGAAGTACAGCTCGGAGGGAGTCTGACACCAGCTGGCCAGGCCCTGAGGCCAGGCCAGTTCAGGCCACTGCTCACAAACACAGGGGGACCTCTCACGGCTTTTCAGTTAAGCTCACTGTCCAAAAAAAAACAAAAAAAAAAAAAAGAAAAATTATTGTCTTGAACTCAACATACCCACAGATCTGCAGGGCTTTTGTCTAAGTACCTCCTATAGACACCACTCTGCTATTTTTCACGCTTTGCTCCCCCTTTCTGACCTTCAGTGAGTAAATTAGAGTTATTTCTCTCCCCAGTATTGCATTTCAAGTCCAAGCACATTACAGAGCTAACACATTTACAGACACTTCCTGAGCTGGAACCTCTTCATTCTTATATTGACTTCAGTTAGTCTCCAAGTAACTCGCAGCCTGTAGTGCTCAGACCCTAATGTACTGTGCAGTCACTCCCATTTCTACAGCCAAGAAAGATGAGACACAGGGGTTAGGTGTAAGGGTATCTATTGTGAGGACACAGGGACGTGGCAACAGTGTAGTGAGAAGAGATATGACCCAAGGAGGACAGATTTCCTACCACCTACTCCAAGAAACTGTGATCTGGTCTTCAACCACCAAGCTTGTATCAGTTTGTTCAGCCATTTGGTCCAAATCTACAGTTTACCATTGCTTCATTCCACCTCTGAAACATGAGCAAGTGCTATATTTGTGCATGGTTTAAAGGACAATGAACATGAATGGACAGGAAAAAATTATGGAGGTAAATCCCTATTTTCAGATTTTTTTCAGTGTCTACTGTTAAGTCTGAAGAGAGGACAGGCTGAGCCTGTAAGAGCAGGACATAGATTATTTTCATTTGCCTTCATTATTGGAGAATGGTTAGAGGGAAAACAGACCTGGCATCGCTCTCCATCAGCAGATTTGACACTTTCTGGAATAGACAAGAGCACTATAAACTCTGATGGTGTTAGAATGAAAGAATGTTTCTCTCGTTAGAGAAGAAAAGACAAATCTCCCTCGATGTGGTTCTTTTAAGAGACACCACAGGCTTCAGAAATAAATCTTCCATGCTGAATAGCAGCATCATGTTGTCAGAGCCCCAGTGGCAGGGAAGGTCAAGAACAGTTAATGAGGGTATAGTATTCCCCCTTTTTATTACTAACATTTAGGAATGCAAACCCTTGATTCTATTGCTGAACCCATCAAGAAAGAAGTCAAAGGGTAGCACAAAGGTACTACAACAGTAGAGCAGGACTGCATTCATTTCCCAATCCAAGTCTGCACCAGGCTTTGAGGACATATAGTAAACTGCTTTTGTACTAGACCAAATTGACTTGCTAGAGACAAATCATCAAGTTGGGTGACTTAATTCAGTTTGAGAAAAAAAAGTGAAAAAAATATTATTTTGCATTTAGAAGACAGAGTTTTGTTGGATGAAAGTAGGGGTAGATGCCAACACCAAACTGCTTTAGTAAAGTTGCTGGAATGCGAGGGAATATTAGCTCAAATGGATATTTCATTCAGTCCGTGATTTATTGCTGTTAGTTTTCATTTCTTCAGCAACTCAGAATACACTTAAGTAGAAATAATGTTTAAGAAGAATCATTTTACTCTTTATTACAGCAGTCTTCCACAAGACATGGGCATTTCCCTTAGTCAATTATTTTTTGCTTTCTCTTGTCTGTGGCTGTGCTGGCCTTCTCTGCTCAGCCAGTCAAAGCCATTATACAACTGACAGGAAATTTCCCAATTGAAAAATGTGCCAAGGACCAACTGAAACTTGCTGAATGTTATTTTTTCAAGCAGCCACCATGCCTCTTTACAGTATAAATGATAGGCTGAGTCGTGAGGCCTCTGAGAGGCCCATAGTTGCCTTGGCCTTGAACTTTGTTTGCCTGCTCTTAAAGCATCATGCCCTAAGTATCAACTATTATTCAGAAGCATTTTGAAATTAACTCTGTCTTTTTTGGGTTGTGGAAGTGTGTTTTCATATTTTTTTGTGTGTCGAATGGTAGCACCTTGCTTGTTCAATACAGTAAGAAAACAAAAGTCATCATCAGCAACCCTCTCTCCTGTAAAGTCTAATATTTGAAGTATGAAGCACACAGTGCTGACACATTCAAGGTACACACAGAGGAATAGTAAAGTTGGATGGGCATTTGATACAATTCAGGCTCTCAAAACCGACTCCAGGGAAATTAAACACCTCAGAGCTCTTTGCTTTTCATAATTTTCCTTAGGGATATAACCTGTCAATCAATTTTCAGATTAGAGCCACCCCTAAATGCCTTCATCATTCAGAAATGATATATATTAAGTATATGAAACTTTCCACTGAAGGTTCAGGGTAGCCAAACAGATCAAACCTGGATACGAAACAGCTGTTAACCTCTGCTTTTCCTATCTGTTCACCCCCACCCCCACTGTCTCAGTCCATCATATGTAAATGCCACCTGCAACTTGCTGACTGAAATTAATACTTTAGGTACATAAATTCCTTCCAGCTTTATGACTGATCTATAGATTTTATTGAACTAAGCCACTTGCACATCTGATGGGTTTTGTCCATACTTACAGGAATTGCAGCCACATTTTCTAGTCTCCGTTTGTCTGAATTTTGATCAGACAGAACCACCTCTCTGCACAAGCTTAAGGAAGTGGAGTTCCTATGACAAAATTGTAACCTTAGGGCAAAGTTCACATTCTTGACATAACTTTCTGAGGCTATAAAACACTGGAGAGATGGACAACTTTAGACTACATTTGTTTTAGGAGAACAACTCACAGAGAAGTTACAAAGTTTGCTTGTAGGCATCTAGTTTATATTCTAAACTTGATTTACCCGTGAATGGTCCTTTGTAAGCCATTTATGTTTCTCGTTTAAAATAGAGCCACTCCAAATTCTTCTGTTATCTAAGCATGTCAGAAATGAAAATTAGATTGTTTTTTGCACTTCTTTTATCATACTAACTCAACCCCATTCCACACATGAAAGCTTGGTTTCTGCTTTCTTTTAGCCAGAAGCATCTAATCCTCTTAATGGGTCATCTTACTTAGTCTGGAGGAAATAGGAAATCATCTGCACAGCCAAAGAATTACAAGTATGGAACAACACTGCATGAAATTACCTCAAGGATTTCCATAAGGCTCTTGGTGTCTACAAGACTATCCTACCTAATAAGCCCAGGGGATTCAGATAACATATTTACAAACCCTACTTTTATTGATTTATTTTTTTACTCTGTTCCTCTCATTAAACAACATGAATACCCAATTTAAAGTCACTAGTTAACAGCTAAAAGCAAGTTTTATAGGTTTTGTAGCAAGTAGACGTGACAAAACCACCCCTTTTATCACTTCCTGTAGGTTAATAAAATACGACATGATGAACCACCTGCTGTTTGTATAATGGGTAAAAGCTGGAATAACACATCAGAACTAATCTAGTCTTTTCAGGGTTGTCTTCGTGAGTCTTAAATGTAACCCTCCCACTGGCTGCATGGAAGAGCTTCTGACTTAGCTCTGGGATAGATGAAGGCACTCTGCACTAGCAATCTTCTCTGCTTCTATTCTCACTACAACCAGCTTGCCAGGCAGTGAAAACAAATTAAATTACAAAAAGCACCTTTAGATATATTTCTCACAAGTCCCCAGAAGAGACCAGTAGTTTAACAATGCAGCCAAAGAGTTAAAAACAATGAAGATACAATATTAAGGTTGAAATATTTCATTTGTGATGTTCACATCTAGGAGAAAATCCCAGAGAATAACAAGTCAGGGTCTTTATATGCTACACAGAGCCAGATGGGAGGTGGATGACAGGCTGTTGCAAGCAACAGGCAGGGGCTGAAGACCCCTCATAGCAAACTGTAGGAAGCTGCATGGCAGGGGTACATGTGGCAAGGTACATATTGTGGAGCAGGTAAGGGACATCCCAGCCTCCTATTTGGCTCCAAAAGTGCTGAGAAGCAGTGCAGGAGGGTCAGTTGGACAAAGATAATACAGAGGCTGATACCCATGCCAGACATGCACTTAACCTAGTAAATCTGGAAACAGCCCAGCACCTTGCTGTGAGAACAATCACCTTTCCAGAACCTGTCCTGGCCCAACCCAGGGAAAACTCCCTTGAGCCTTAACTCTCATGTCATCAGGCACTGCAGAGAATACAACATCTGTAGAGAAGACTGATGGGATTTTCCATGATGCTTTGTAACATTGATCTGTGCCTTTCAACTGGTGCAAAAGAAGAAAGATAGGAGATTAAACTCCTACCGGTTTTATCTTCCGAAGAATAAGAGAATGGGTTTGAAAACAAAGAGCTGCAATGTAAAAGGATGCATTTAGTTGTCCTAGCTTACTCAGCAGTTAAAATTGCATTTAATTAAGGAAACAATAATCTTCTTGAAATAGTATTAACTTTAAATCAACCAAATCCATGTAATATCTTCAGCTTAATTTCTAAATACTATTAAATAATTACTGCATAGCTTCTGATATCAATTCAAACAGAAAATTTAGACTCTTGAGGCATGTTGGACAAAGGCTCAAATGTTAGCTTCACTATCTCCTTGTTATTTCCACAATCATTTTTCTTAATACTAATCATTAAATACAGTTTAGATGCCGTACTTTCTCTAATTCTTAGCTTGCTTTGAGTTTCTCCCTTCTGCTGAAATTCAAAGAAAACAAGAAGTATTAATCCAACAAGACAAACAAAAAACACAACTTCAGTTCAACTAGCATATTAACAAACCAAATACACTGAAAAGGGAAATCCCTGAATATGTAAATACTGTGAATTACAGGGGTTTTGGTTTTTTGCTTTATTTCATACTGTGTAGAATAATGGCACACTTTAGCTGGAGGCAGCCTGTCAAATGTTCAGTTAAACTGTGGCTTGCTAAAAGGAGAGATGCTCAGACTGTTCTCTTTCAAAGACATTTCTGATGGTAATTATTTATTTACTTCCTCATGTTGATATATAAACCTAAAGTAAAAATATTTTAAATATTTACATGTTTGTACTTTAACATAAAACAGAGAGTCTACTAAATTTCTCACTGTTTCCATTAAAAGTTACTCTCTGAGGTCTTCTAGGGCTTCTTGGAACTGAAACTGAGGAGAATTTTAAGATACTTCAGAATTTTATGAACGGTCAAAAATATTAAGTGATTAATGCAGTTTTAACTCTTCATCTCTCAGAACTCAAGTCTCCCAGAAAACAGAGATTAATGCATGGATTTAACAGGAGGAAAGTTTGTACAGTAAGTTATGGCCCAGATTGATAAATAGCAAATAATTCAAAACCCCTCTGGATGATCTTCAGGACATTAATGCCAGAACAACACAGCTCAGTTTTGAATCAAATTTGCCTAAGCAGAGATGGGGTGATCTCACGCTCATGTAAATAAATGAAACTGTCAGTGAGATGTCTTTCTAAGGTAGAGTTGTAAAGGAGCTGTGAAGTCCTTTACACTTCCAAATATAAAGTGCCACACACATCTGGCAACAGTCTCACTTCAGGGAAGAAAACTTTACACAGCAACAGGAGATTGTGGTCCTTACAAAAAGCAGGCCTGACTTATCAAGAAGAATCAAGGCAATGATCCAAATCAAAAGCACTGGCAACCCAGTGTCACTGTATCACCTTTCCATAGTGAGGTGGGTGCTGTCACTAGAACTGCCATTATCCTCAGACTTAGAGTATGCTTTCAACATCATTGCAAATTAAGACTATTTCCTGCATGCAAAGGGAAGGATGTCTTCTTCCTCTCCCTTTTTTTTCTCCATATATTTCTTTAATGTTAGTCTCTGTATTTCAGCTATTCAATCCATCCCACTAAGCGACATTGATCTTGTGTCTCACACTGACCTCCACATTTTGGAAGAAAGTGCACCTCAATATCATCTGTGTTCACCTGCAATTATGTACTTTTACTCCGCTGCATTTCAGGGCATCCTTCTATCTTGTGTGGGACTGTCACACATTTCTCCCCAACCTGCTGAGCCCTATGGTGCTACCACACTTTTCTGGGGAGCTGCAGGGTGTGAGAAGGGCTCAGATCTCAGAGCAGGGACATGTTTTTCAGAGAGGACAGCAACAACAGCTACTGCCGCTTCTGTGCAGAGATTGCTGTGGATGGGAAGTACAACGCCAGAGATAAAATGGTCCCTTGTCAGCCACCGAGATTCAGATTCCGTGCAGCATTCTTGCTTTGCAAAAGAAGGTGGTTTTTTTCCTAGGCAGAGGGCAGGTTTATCCCTCTCAGAAGCCTTCTTTCAGCTGAATCCAGGCCCTCCCTCTCCTAACTGGTGTTAGGAGAAAATCAGTGTTCATGCTGACAAAACGTTGGCTGTCACACACCTAGAGGGAATTATATCACTGTTGACAGGGTCTCACGTCACACCTTAGTAGTAACAAAAATGGATTCATTTTGAATAATCAACTTGTAAACCAGTTTATGCTAGGAAAGACCTCTTCCTTTTCAGGACTTTCATCCTATTGAATGAAACATGGGGGAGGGCTCCTCCCCTTTCCCCAGAAGGCCAACCTTCTTGACTGGAAATGACCTCCCACTCTAGACAGTTGTACTGCTGCACTCCAGATGGAAGAGTTAGGTGGTAGGATCCTGGGACATCCACCCATGGGAGCTAAGCTGCCATGCATTATTCCTGTGGATAAAAATATTTGATTATTCATCAAGGGTGTGATATGTTGTCCACAAATAATTTCTTGCTTTTCCTAGAAGTACGTAGTGGTTTGAAGAACACAAAAGCACAGTTAAAATACTGAAATCCCAACAGCGTCTTAGCTGACTATCCACACCAATATTAAAAGCTTCTTCCCAGCTCACACTCTGGTCTTTAGATAGGTTTTCTGAATATTTAGCAGTGACAGATATTATATATCCTAGAAATGGAGACATGTGACTACCACTCAGGAGCAATGTGTAATCCAAACATTTCTGTTACTGAAGTGAAACGTCAAGGAGGTGAACATCTTAGGGCGTTCAGACCTAGCACATTGCCTTTAGGCCTCAGAAGAGCCTAAAGTTTGCTACGGCTCAGGCAATCATCCGTCTACGTGGAAACGTGTGCACCTACTGCAATCTGCAAAAACTGGGCTGAGATCATATGCAGAACATATCATCACCTAGACAGTGGAGAAATAAATGCATGTCAATCGAAGTTACAAGAAACAGGCAAGGTCATCATCACATGGTATTTGATTCCAAATAATGCTATTAAGTGAAAATCCTTTGTTTTAACAGTTGTTTTTGCAGAATCGTGATCTTCTTTCATCTTTATCACCAATGCTGTTTTATGCCAGTTGGCTAAAATATTCATTCACTGTATTATCCTACTAGTTCTCATTTGCCTTTTAGACTAGGTTAGCTTTTTTCCCCTTTACTCACTTAAAACATTGATCATGTATATTCATGCCTAAGCCACGTAACTCAGGATTAATCTTTCCACCCTGCTAAAGGTCATTCACTTCTGTTCATTTCTTTTCTTTTTTTTTTTTCCTCACTTAAGGGCTAAGTAAATGGTAATAGCCAAGGATAGCTTTATCCTATACTTAAAGAGCACCTTCATTTTTGAACCCTGATGACAATATTACACCAAAGCATTCCAACGTAATTGAAGCAAACGTACCAATTAACATATCTTTTATTTCTAACTTCAATTGTTACTTTCCATCCTCCATTATCTACCTTATTTTTACAGCCTTGCAAACAAAAATAACACAACTTGTTTTTTAAAAAAAATCTCAAAACAGCAAGAAAGCATCTGAAACTATCCCTTGGCAAAGTCTGTGCCTTACAGAATTGGCAGGTGCACGCAAGGAATGTTACACAAAGTGCAGTTTGTGTAATATGCCAGAGATTGAGGTTTGACAGCCAACTGCTGCCTCTGTCATTGGCATCGCTTCCTTTCCTTCTCATGCTCACAGGCAGCTTTGACACTCATCAGCAGTGCCCTGACCTCCTCTGCAGTTTGCATTTTGCACATCTGTGATGCTTATGAAGCAAAGGCATGGAAACAAGCAGTAGAGGCAGGGTTTCTGATCAGATTATGCCAATCACTGCTTTAAAGTGAGTTGCTTCAGGCTTAATACTGGTCTTTGTTACTTTTCTGAAAAACTTAAGCAGCAAAGAAAACCTGGCTCTGTTGGCTCTAGCCCTTGTGATGAGCCATGGCAGAGAATACAAATGACAGCAATAACCTGTGTTGAAGGAGAGGGGCAGAAAGGTGCTGATCTGAAAACATGATGGCTGAGTGATGTGGCAATGACTGTGCTGGTGCTTAGTCCTGCAGGGAATTGCATAATACTCTTTGTGGTTGTCTAACAAAGTCAAAGCAAAATAAATAAAAGAGTTTTCTCTTTGTAGAAAGATCTGCAGGGCCACGTCTCAAATGATTCACAAATTTTCCCAGGAAAGACTTGGGTGGGGACAGCAAATAGCAACTCTTAGAAGGCCAGGTTTCTGGCTGAGTGCCCTGGTTTCAGCTGGGACAGAGTGCACTTTCTTCACTGTAGCTAGTGAGAGGCTGTGTTTGGGATTTGTGCTGAGAACAAGGCTGGTAATATCCTGATGTTTATAGTTGCTGCCAGGATAGTCAAGGACTTTTCAGCTTCTCTGCTGTGCCAGGTCTGCAGGGGCAGGAGAAGCTGGGAGGGAGCACAGTCCCAATCACTGGCCTAGGATTTGACCTTAGTTATAGGATTGAGACCCAAATTTGCCAATTGTATATTCCATATCATGCATGTCATGGCAAGCATATTATGAGGAACTATCCAGGAGTTTGCTCTCAGGGTCATCTCACTCTCTGTTGGCTCTCAGGCTCTTATCTCTTTTCCAGGATTGTGGCTTCAGGACTTTATCTGCTCCAGGATCATTAGCTGGAAACAGGCTGGGCTTTGTTCATCAGGTGGTGAGCAGTTGCATTCTGTATCACTTATTTGTATACTATTATTACTACTATCATAATAATTATTTTCAATTTTATTGTAGTTTAGTTATTAAATTGTTCTTCTCTCAACCCACAAGTCTCTTTTCCCTTTAGCCTTTTAATTCTCGCTCTAATTCCCTGGGAGGAAGGAGGGCAAGCAAGCAGCAGCATGGTATGGACTACTGCTAGTGGGTCAAACCAAAACACCGAGGGATGCATCTTCCTAGGTGGCTCCTACAAGAAGCCATTTCATAGACATTGATTTTTTCTGCTTAGGCTATGGATGTTTGCTGAATTTTTTTAGAGCACTAATAATATCTTCTATGATACTAAGGAGTTTTCTTTTCAGATATGTGATTTTTCTAGATACAGGAGACAGGATTACTTTTGCCTGTATATAAATTTCCAGGTAAATTTTGTATAAAACTTCTGCTCACTTGGATTTATGACTTCCTCTGCCTCACAGTGTCTTAAAGAAATAAAGCTTAAATATTTTCACCATTTCCTTGAGATGCTCAGCCCTAATCCAAACTACAAAGCTTTCTGCTACAAAAAACCACTAGCTACAGATATTGCAGTACAAAAAAGTCAATGAGTTTGCTCACATAAATATGAGCAGAGCACTCTTGCATATGACAGACATTTCAGAGCCATGCTGCCTCCCCAGGTCTGGGAGCAGGCTAAAATGTTTGCAAGGGTTTTAGCATGAGTTGGCAACATAACACTGGGAAATGCTACATGCTATTGAACATTATCTCATGGTTTCAGCGGAAACAGGCACACTCAGACCTCCTCAGAGCCACTTATCTGGTCAAAGACCAAATTTAGTATTTTTTTTTTTTGTATGTGCTTTGAAAAAGAAGTATGAAAATATTCCACAAGACTAGTTTGTTCACAGGAAAAAAACTCACATACATTTGCCTGAATCAATTTGCAAGTCTACAACAACTGGTCAAGCTATTTCAACAGATCAAAGCAGCAAGGAAACAGAAAACAAAAACCAAGACAACAGCTTAGAAACTTTCCTTTTCTCATGTGGAAATAAGAATTTTCTTTTGAAATTTGTACAAATTCACTTCTAAACACAATTTCGTGCTTCCCATGAAAGCAAAATACTTACTTCAGGATTAAAATAAATTTGCTACTTATTTCTTGTTTCTTTTTTTCTTTCTGTCTACCCCCCAAAAAAACCAACCAAACAGAAATTTCATTCCCATTTGACATGATATTTTTCACATCTGAGTCACCACCTCTATGAAAAAAACTGACAAAACCAGCCCAACCCTACTACTGTCAAATGCTTACTCGCATTCACATATTTCACAGGCCAAAAGGGAAAACTCCTTTTCCACTTCAGTCTAGGAAAAATAAGCTTCTTTCAACAAAGCACAAGCAGGAGCCCCAGACCAGCAAACTTAAAAGGCTAGTAGCTGAGGTGGTTATATATCACCTGCTCTGCCAGCTTTTTTCCTTATTAGGGTTGATTGGTGTTTTTGCAGCTGAACCTAATTCAGGGGTGGTGCAGACACTTCTGTGCTCCCTGTCTCCTATTCCCTTACAGCTGTTGTCATGCTGGTGAATAGTGCAATAAGGAGACTTAATGTGCTCCCATGTTTGGTCTCAGGTTATGAACACTGCTTTTGCAGACCAAGGCAAGCAATGCTATACTTTATGTTCCTTTAGAGTCTAACTTGCCATCCTTCTCTTACACATAGCTACAGAAGGCTTCCTGAAAATGAGACAGAAGCTCATAAAAACAGATCACTTGTAGATCTGCTTTAGTACTCTTACTGCAATATGAAATTATACTCATGCCTTGGTTTGTGATTTCAAAAGCAATGCAATTAGTTTGCCTCAGGAATACCAAAACCCTGAGACAACTGGATCTCTTAAAAAAAATAATGTATTTTTCGTCTGTCTCTTTATTTTATTTTTCCATAATTGCTAATTATTTGTGGTTCTCTTCAGAGTCTGACATCCCTGGAAAGTTGATGAGTCTGTGTTGAAAACACCTAAATAAAAGCAACAAGAAAGAAAATGAAGAAATCTCATATTACCTGACTTCCACAACCACAGTGCTGTGTGCCTATGAATACATTTCTATTTTGTTTCTATTTAATATGCAATTTCTACATTTTAGATAACACCCAAAAAACTGGCAATCTATTTTGTTTGTGTATTTTTTTACATATGCTTCTGATTTTTTTAACTAGGGAATGTGATTTTTATTTTTGAACATATGAGAAGTGGAAAATACCTCAGCATTTAAAGCACAATGGGAACAATCTAAAAGCTGATAATTTCTATCAAACATTTAGATACATTTCAAATCTAAATGAACTGCTGATGAGAAAGCTATTTTTTGTGTTATATGATAGCAGAATCCTGAAATTTAGGAAAAATTTCTCTGAGTCAAGACAGCAGGATTCAGAGCCAGGGATTTTTCTGCAAGGCCCTAGGGCCAAATTCATACTTAATTTAAGTCAGGCCAGAAGAACTGAATTCAATAAACCACTACTGATTTATTCCAGCTCTTATTTATTGCTATAGCACCCATGCTTACTTCTATGCCCCCATTGTAATCATTCTCTACCTCTCATTAGGTGCATATATAAAAGCTGTCACAAAGCACTAGCTAACTGTCTGCTCTTTGTAAAACTCCAAATGTCAGATTTCCCTCATTTGCAAAACAAGATCTTGATCTTACTAATGCTGGTGGAAATAAAGATTCCTACAACGCAGCCTCGTGCTGCTCCATTGGGATAAATGAGGTAAAAATCAAGACTGGAACACAGAGATTTCAGCTACTGTGAGCATCAGCATTTGCATTGCTTTGAGGTGTGACTTGCAGGGAATTTTCAGATTGGCTCTTTCAGGGTTATCTTACTCTGGTAACTTCAATTCTATTTAATAATGTGAAAACTCATAGTGTAATTTCTAAGCAGATTCCCTGTCATTTCCTGCTGAGTTGCTTTAACTTTTTGCCTTTTGTTATTGTTCCACAGAGATGCTCCAATCTCACTTGAATCAAAATGTCCTATCCCATTATTTACACAAAGTGGCAAATCACTTTGCCACTTTTTACACTGTCTGAAGACAGAATGAGGGGATGCTTGGGCTGTGTTCAAATGGGTGGCTTGCTGCAGACCAATGAGGCAGCTGTGAAGTGGATCCCCTGACGGCCCTTTGTTCCAGTTCTCAGAGTGATTTGGTGCTCCCAGACCAGATTCCTTCTGGAAAAAAATGCAAGTGAGGTCTCCATGCCACAAGACATGGTCCAAGAGGCCCCTCTGACTCCCCATGGCTCTCCCAGTTCAGGCCCAATACTTCTTCCTTCCATAAAGCTTCAAACCAGAAATGCTAGAGGCATTTGTCCCCACTGACTAGATTATATCTCATCTGGAGTAAATCCCTCAAGACATATATATATATATATATATAATGTATATAACAATTCTGCTTGAATTGTTTTGGTCAACCAATCTACTCCTCTTAAACTGAATTACTGCTAATATAAATGTAAACACTCTCCTGTAAACAATTAGGTTCCTTATCCAGAACCTCCAGTGAAACTCAGACTTAAGGCATAATGACCTGGTAATATCATAAAACAATAATGTAAAATCACTCTTTCTCTACAAACCCTATGTGGGAATTCCTACCCAACTAGGCATCTGTCTTTTTTTATTAGCTTAGTCATTTGTAACAGTACAAAGATACAATTTTAACATGTTGATCATTTATCCTTTACCCTGTCTTCTGATAATTTTGAAAGAACAAGAAACTGTAAAAGTATAGTGCTATGATTCTAGTCTTGCTTCCTTTTTTTTGTTCTCCTTGTTTTCCTTCACTCAAAACGGGAAGATCTTTTCTTGTATCCCACTGCTGCACAAATTGCTCTCAACTATGCACCATACGGTGTGTCACTTGATTTCTTAGGTATTTACTACTTCAAATAAACAGATCACAATCTGAAAAGTAAATCTAGAACACTTTCAACCTGAAAATAAGCCTTACTTACCTGATAGAGTCATCTTTCACACGGGCTGAAGCACAAAACCCTTGGTCCAAGTTCAGGAAGTACTGATTGTCTTCTGAAAACTGTTTTTTTCCCCCATGTTAGCCTGCTTTTACATGAATAGGTCACATTGAAAGATGGACACATTGTTTGAAAATAAATTAGTTGATATGACTGCGAGATACATAACTATTCTGGTAGCTAACTGCTGTGAATCCTGTGAGGACAATAGAAGTCTGAACTTAGAAAGGTTTTTCTCTTCTTTTGTCCAACTAGTTGTAGTGGAATCAAAACTACAAGCCTCTAGGTGCATTTCAGTATGTGGGGCTTGATTCTCACAGAATCATAGAATGGTTTGGGTTGGAAAGGACTTTAAAGATCATCAAGTTCCAACCCCCCTGCCATGGGCAGGGACACCCTCCACTAGACCAGGTTGCTCAAAGCCTCATCCAGCCTGGCCTTGAACACCTCCAGGGATGGGGCATCCACAACTTCCCTGGGCAACCTGTTCCAGTGTCTCACCACCCTCACAGTGAAAAATTTCTTCCTAATGTCTAGTCTAAATCTACCCTCTTTCAGCTTATACCCGTTACCCCTTGTCCTCTCACTACACTCCCTGATAAAGAGTGCCTCCCCATCTCTCCTGCAGGCCCCCTTCAGGTACTGGAAGGCTGCTATTAATTCTCCTCTGAGCTGTCCTTTCTCCAGGCTGAACAACCCCAATTCTCTCAATCTGTGCTCATAGGGGAGATTCTCCAGCCCTCTGACCAATTTTGTGGCTCTCCTCTGGACCGTCACCAACCACCTGCTTGTTTTCCATCTGCCTTAGCATATATTCCAGGAGGATTTGCTCCATGATTTGATTAATTAAGTCAGCATAAGGATGATATAATCCAGCAGTTTGTCCAATAGCAATTACCGATCAGAATTTTGGACCTGATTGAAATTCCATTGAAGTTAAATTGATTGCATTGACTTTATCATTGATTTCAACTTGACTTGAATCAAGGCGTTCATTATACTTCCTTGAGGTATTATTGCATCAAGTCTATCTTTTTTATTTTTGTATGTATCTCTTGTAAACGTCAAAATTTAACAGCTGTTATAGTCAACTTAGATGTAGGAGCTTCTGTCTGAAATTGTGCAGTTTGATAATGTTTGCCTGAAATTGAAAGACAGACATGGAATCTTAATTTAAAGATCAAATCCCTGAAGCCCCTGTCCTGGTGAATTTGTTTGTTGTGAGACTGCTTCTACTAATGCTTTTCCCAAAAAATTGAACTACATAAGGAAAGTAAGATTACAGTGTGGAAGCTTAAATGAGGCCACTCATCCAGCTGTGTATATAGGCTTTACATTTTCAGTTATAACAAATCCATTTTTACCAACCCGTACACCTGTTTTCTAAGATACTTTACATGCATAGTTCTCACTACAGAAAACAGAACATGTTGTTGCACATCACTTAAGAGACAGTGTCAAATGAACGTGTCTGTACAAGTCCCTGTACTAATTTAGTAATCATTCCTCAAGGCTTTCTAGCTCTGCTGTCATATGGTTTATCTGCAGGGAAGAACACTAGAGCTGAGTTTGGTAGTCAGTACTTAGTTCATTCATAGAAGAATCCTTCATTGAAACAGATAAGCATACATAGTCAATAGGCATGATGGTAATGTTACATTTCCCTTACTGAATGGAGTTGACATCTTTGCTGAGTTACTCATCGTGATGGGACCTCCATCATTTAAAAAGCCAGTTTATCTATAACTCATTTCTTTATAGTTTGTGTTGCATTTTTATTCTTCTCAAATGACTTCTGTGTCATCACCTCCCTAATCACCTTAGCTCTCTTAGATTCCTCTTTAATTCCTTAAAATTTTCCTTAGAATTCATAAAGCAAATCAACATTTATGGCTGGGAAATGACCCTATGTAGTGGGTTAAGCAGAGGAGAGTTAATTTTTTTTTTCTTTCTTCCTTCTCTTCATAAATAGTTAGCAAGAAACTATGTTTTGGATTCCTGCTCAGGAGAAAACTCATATGAAAAGAACGTTTATAGTTATTGCTAGGATACTCTCAAGGACAAATACATTCAGCCTCTCTCCTCTCCACAGACAGAGCTGGGGGGGGAGAGACAGTCCAGCTTCTAGCTTGGGATTTGCTTTTAGGTTAAGATTGAGAAGCAGACTGACCAATAATTCCATCCCATGCACGTCATACCCAGTATATAGATTAGGACCCTTCCAGGAGATCTCTCTCTTTAGCTTCCCTTGGGCTCCAGATCATCTCGCTTCAGGTGCCTGCATTCGCTCTCCCAAGGCCTTTTTCCCCCCCACAGATGCCGTTAGCTTTCGGCCTGGGACTCTCGTTATCTCCATTCTGTGAGTTTCGGGATCCTCCCTCTCCAGGAGGATCATTAGCTGTTTTTTTTTTTTCCCCTGCTTCGGTCAGCTCTCGGCCTGGGACGCTTGGGCTGTTATCTCCGTTCCGTGAGTGCCTCCAGGAGCGGCGCACTCCACCCCCTCTCTTTCCCCCCCTTTTTTGGGGGAATTGCGAGTGCAGTTTCTTGGGATCATTAGCTGGCAACAGGCTGAGCCTCTTGGGGGGGCGGTATCATTGTGTATCACCCATTCCCTCCCTCCTCCAGGGTCATTGGCTGGGAGTGGGCTGGGCCTTTGGTCATCAGGTGGGGAGGGGCAGAATCACTGTGTATCACATTGCATATTTGTATATAGTGTTATTTCCAATATTATTGTAGTTTAGTTATTAAATTGTCTTTATCTCAACCCACGAGTCCTCTTTGCCATTTACCTCTTTAATTCTCTCCCCTATCATTGGGTGGGGGCTAGGACTGTGTGAGCGGGTGTGTGTGGTTTGGCCCCCAGCCAAGGGCCAACCCACCACACCCTACTATTTTCATCACTGCAACACATGAGAGAAATTACGTTTGTCATTCTAAACAGGCTGTGTAATCTTGAATACTTAATGTAGAAAGTCCTGGAAAGGCATGTGGACAATGGCTTGCATTGAACAGAGGGAATTAAAAAGAAGAACACTGTTGCAGAAGGGAGTCAGTCCACAGAAGAGGAGACAGATGTATCGAAGGAAGGGGCCAATACATCAATGTATTTATCATAATTTGTCTGGGATGAGGAACGTAGACTATGAAAAAAGGAACTGCTCAAGAAAAACCACAACAGGTGAACTGCCTGCATAGATCAAATTCACTGAAAACAAGGGGGAAAAAGTCACTAGATATCACATCTCTGCAGAAATCCAGCTGAGGGAGTGCGGTGTTCCATCTGGCAGAAAAGTAGTCAGACATACAGAGGAAGAATTTTGACTGTGATCACTTGGAAGAGGCTGAGACATACATCTAAATATGAAAAGCCTTTCATGAGAAAGATCAAATTTAATTTCTCCCTTCTCTTTCCCATTTATTTTTTCCTTCTTTTTCTCATGGGGGTGATTTTCTTCATCATTACTGGCTGATCTGAAAGCAGCAAAATATTTAGAGCCTTCCAGTTTTATCTCTAAGGGTCATGCTGTCTCAAAAGGCATTTTGTTATCATGATATGCAACTTTACTTTGTAATTTGTTTAGGTCTAATTGTGATAAGCATCTTATTTTTTTTTTTAATTCTCTCTTGTTAAATTTTCTTGCACATGCTTGAGATGTCCTAAATGCTTCCCATTTGTTATTTCTCTATTTCCAGTCTGCAGCAGAACAAGAATTGGAATTACATCCTCTCTAAGATGTCCTGCCCTTTTTTTGTGTTTGATGTATTCTGAGTGTGCCCTTTCCTTTGTCATATGCAGTGCTTTCTTGCAGCAACTTTTAAAAATTGTGATTGATTTCTTGGCTTTCCTTTTAACCATAGTCCAAAAATTCTTTTAGTTTACCAGCTGCCACAGACCTTCAGTTTCTGTATCTTGACATTTTCTCTAGGAATTTGCTAAATGAATCTCAAGAATCCACATTTTCAAAATTCTTCTAAATTTATCTTTGTATAATATGCCTTCTCTCTATGTAATAATAAAACATTGAGTCAGTAAATAAAAACTTGATTCAGAATTCTCCATAAATTTTAAATAAATTTAAATACTTCTGCCTTTCATATGGCTAGAGACAAATACACTTACCATAAACACAGCAGGGAAGTGCTTGGTTTCACCTGAAGTAATATGGTTAAGTATCCAGTGTCTTCATTCATGCAAATTACCAGCTTTTTTTTGTAAGTCAAACCTAGGGAACATGAAGGTACTGCTAACCAAACTTCATGGTATTATTGAGAGAACATTAAAACTATATTATGCGTTCTTGTACTCCCAATACTATTATCAGTATGATACTAAGGATTCAAGGCAGTTACCTAGGCATCCACATTTATGGAATTTTTAAACGCCTTTGGCTACAAGCAGGTGGGACTGGCAGATATGCCATTCATCTAGAGGGAGACAGGAAAAAACACTAATTCAGCAAGGCCCATTACCTCTGATTTTATCCAGAAATTAAAATCCTGCAAGATTTAACAGCATCCCTTTACATTATATTCTTCTGTGTGAGTACACCAACTTACTGCAGAAAGACAGAGGAAAGTAGAAAACAAAAGCACTACCCAAGACAGTTATGTGCCCAGTCAGTATTGCATTTCAGTGGTGAACCCAAAGGATAAGCATATGTGAATTTTTCCCTATTCTCCTCTTTCAGGCAGGGCAAAGAAGCCAGTATATCCAGTTTTTCCAGCATCATGGATGTTAGTCTTAGAATCAACTGTGATATCGCATGAAAATTAGAGAAGCAGTTGAAAGGCTGGTGGCAAGGGAGAGAAGTCACACAACTTTCTCATTTGGAACTTACGTTCCTGTTAGGAACAATCTCAGAGCAATTGCCACAGATGAGTGAAGTGGGAGTTGTCCCACAGCCAAGGAAATGTTCATGTTTTTTATTTTTTCCATAAAGAAAAAGAGACTGTCATAAAATAAAATGTTATTAAAACAAGAAGGTTTATCTCATGATGAAATCTTAATCCTCTTTCTGAATAATTTTGCTGCAGTTTATTTGCATTTTATGATATTTCACACAAAATAGGATATTGATTTATTTTAACACACAACTGAAAAAGGGCAAGTGGAGGAGATGGGGAAAAAGAGAAGAAATTAATTAGGTAACATAACTCAACCATGCTTTGCAGATGTATAATGCTAAGCACAATCCCCAGGTGCTGGTGATCACTCATACACTGGATTGTGAAACTTCAGAGTTCAGTGAAGGGTTTGGAAAAGAATAACAGAGGAAGTGCTAGTTCCTGGCAGTAGCAACAATGGACAAAGGGAGGAGAATCTCTTCAGTGAAAAGCATCAGCTTCAGAACAGGTAATAAATGTGGTATCGGATGACCAAAGCGATACAACTGGTACTTTGTCTGGTGCTTGGTTTGATTGAAACCTGTAGAGGCAAATGCACTTAACCAGGTGAGAACCCTTATGTATGAGGTTATTACTTTAAAAGGTAGAGTGAAGGACTTAACTGCAGTTGGCAGTGATATCTGATGCACATACAAATGGATCAGTGTTCTTTCTTGTCTCTCTCCAATAACATATAAATCTCAATAGCAGTTGGATGAACCAGCAGAAGGGAAGATCTGAAAAATCAGTTTCTCATAGACCTAGGATCTCCAGGACCTTAGTTCTTTTTACTTTTAATGGTATTCAATTTAGCCTACTTGGAAATCAATCGTCAGTAAAATTAAGTCTTTTTGGAAGTTAGATCTTGATTTCAAAACAAAAATGGTAATTTAAAACAAATATTTGCACATTCATTTTTCAGCGATCAGTTGAATCTAAACATCTGTAAAGCCACAAACTGAGCTGAAACTTTCATTTGAAAATATTTGGAAAAATACATAGGAAGAGGCTTGTCACTGAAAACACAATGATTTAGATAAGTATAGACAACAAGTAAAGTCAGAGTGTGATTTCTAGCAGAGTGATAAAGACAGGTAAACGTGGAGAATGAGGCATGTTGTTAATCACTGCATAAGGAACATGTGAAAAAGCCAGGAATTCCTCAGTGCTAGCTTAGTTGTTTCACCTGAGGAATACCTTTCCTCTTCAGCCCTGATTATTTTTCAGTCCTTGATGCTGGAATGACTCCAAAGTCAGGGAAGACTGAATGAACAAGAACCAAGGGAAAAATAACATTGGTAACATTGGTCAAATTATTCATCATCATCATTGTTACTATTATTATATGATAATCCCCATCATCATCCTCCTTTTAACCAGGTGAAGTATGAGAGATAGGCAAACCTCAGAAGAGATGCAGTTCAACTTTTGGTTAAGTTCTAAGTACAAGACAGAGCTGTCTCTGGTTTTACTTAAATGATTTCACATACTGCAGTATGTTTGACAGGTAATCATCTAGTAAGTCAGGTGAGGTGGACGATGAGTGACATCAGTACTGACCTGACTCTGGTCAGAAATGCTACATGCAGTTTCCATTTGTCCCATGAAACTGCAGGTGCCCGCCCCACCTTCTTCCACCAACCTGTTATATTGCTCTGCTGCAGTGTAGGTTAAATGGAATCTGCATAGAAGAATTATCCTGGAAGAATAAAGGAGGAATAGAGCAACATAAAAAAGACCTGGACCTATTGGAAAGAGTCCAGAGAAGAGCCACGAAACTGGTCAGAGGGCTGGAGTACCTCCCCTATGAGGACAGGCTGAGAGAATTGGGGTTGTTCAGCCTGGAGAAAAGACAGCTCAGAGGAGAATTAATAGCAGCCTTCCAGTACCTGAAGGGGGCCTACAGGAGAGATGGGGAGGCACCCTGTGTCAGGGAGTGTAGTGAGAGGACAAGGGGTAACGGGTATAAGCTGAAAGAGGGTTAATTTAGAGTTGGCATTAGGAAGAAATTTTTCACTGTGAGGGTGGTGAGACACTGGAACAGGTTGCACAGGGAAGTTGTGGATGCCTCATCCCTGGAGGTGTTCAAGGCCAGGCTGGACGAGGCTTTGAGCAACCTGGTCTAGTGGAGGGTGTCCCTGCCCATGGCAGGGGGGTTGGAACTTGATGATCTTTAAGGTCCTTTCCAACCCAAACCATTCTATGATTCTATGAACATTATCTATAATCCTGTGTAACCCCACATATCTCGTGTGCACCACTGAAGTCAGTGTTGCAACTGCTTAAAATATGATGGCAATGACAATAACACAGAGAAACAAGTCATTGAAGGGAGAAAATTTCCATCATCACCATTATTACAGTTCTTTAGCTCAAGCCCAAGCTCAACAGAAACTGTATTTCATTTGTAGGAATGTCCATTTCAAGACATCTATATTTGAACAATAATGCAAACTCCCCAATCCATCAAATTATTTAAACCAGTTCTTAAATAATTTAAGAATCTAACCAGCAGGATCTTGTGTCAAATCACTTACACAAGTCCCCCAGGTTATACCTGTGCCTATTTTAAAACTGAGAAAAGTAGAAATCAGAAGTTAAATAACTTTCTCAGGCAAACCAAACTAGTCAGGTGCTGAGCTATGAAGATATCCATTTTGTCTAGTCTTCACAAAACAAGATGACTGTTAGCTTTATTCATATAAACACACATATACATACACAGAGTGTCATATACAACACAGAGTTTTGGCCATAACCAACTTTGTACACACATGAAATGCTGTCAGTAGGAACAGATCAGGGGAAGAGTAAACATAAAATTGGCAATAGCTAGCAGTGGTTTAAATTTTTCTCCCTCTGTCAGGGAAAAGGCCAGATCTCTAGAAAAATGTGTTCCTTTCTATACAATTTCCTGAGAGAATATGGAAAGGTAATTTTCATTTCATAACGTCTCTTTGTCTATAACATTTTCCTAGCTAGGGGTGCTATTTCTACTTATAAATATTATGATATCAAATAAGGCAATAAAAGCAGAATGTGTAATGAAGAATCAGTCACCCAAGTGGTAATACCAAACATCATACAGGCATGAAGAGAGCTCTTAATCTGGATGGTTTCCCAACACTTAAATAAACATATGTAGGCATAAACCAGTATTGCCATCTTTTATTGCATGATAGAGAGATGTCTGAAAACACTGTTTAGATAGTTGATGGTTCACTCACAGAAAAAAGGCAAAGATAAGAGTTGACAAATCCTTTTTTGACTGCTCTGTCCTTGATATCCATGTGGGGAAAACTCACTGGCAGACTAGCTGAAAAGAAAGTTTATGAAATAAGTTTGAGAAATTAAAACACATTGAAGGCTATAATTAGGTTTTCTCACTATGTAAAAGCTGTTATTCATCAGCTTTCTTTATGTTATTAAATTAGAAGTGTATTTAAAATGATTTTTTTAGAATGTTTTGGTTTGAATACACATTATCTGATTTAAAAAAAAAGTACTCTTAAAAGTTCTTGAGAGTCTGTTCCACAATTTCTCTTTTTCTTGTTTTCCAAAAGAAGCAGCAAGACAGGACTTTCCTTTCTGCCACCCAGCATTTCTGAGCTCTGTGAGCAGAGGCAGAGTGGCAGGACTCCACAGAAAAAGAAGACCATTGCACCTTTCTTTACCCCTCACTGCTCCAGCCCTGAGAAGAGGAAGATGCTCTCTGCTGATAAAACAGCCTGTTCCTCCCCGTCCTCAGAGGGGAAAAAGATATGAGCTCTTTCTGGAGAGGAAAAATAAAACTACTTCTACTAGGGAAAAGCTGCAAAAATCTGAGCCCTAAACATGAATTCTTAGGAAAAGGATAGAATCCAAATTTGTATCTTTAATTGTAGGGACCATCGGACAAATCTGGATTTAAAGCAATCAGGGGAAATGAAGGGGGTCCAGCTGACTCTGTCAACAGAGCTATTAATAAATGATGGGTTTCTCAGATACAATATACAGAAACAAGAAGCTGCCTGCTGCTGATCTGCACACAGCTGAGAGCAAAGCATATTTGCACAAACCATTTTGGGCACTTGGGTAGGGGAAAATTTGGGTTTGTCCTGAAAAATGAAATGTTTTGCTTCCAGATCAGCTGCTGATAGCACTCTGTTCCTAACAATAAGACAAAGAGATTTTAAATATTGACAAAATTTCTTATGTTTTGCATGAGGAGTAAGTGGATACAGTCCTTGCTCTCTCTTTGTCCTTTCCTACCATGATTTTTGTTTTTCTTCATGATGTTTCTCTAAATTTAAAAAGCAGAGAAAATTAATATTTCCTCAGTTGAAGCTATAATCTTATCCAATATCTTCCATGATTTGGTTCACATTTGCAAATTGGCTATTCAGTTTTATCTCCTTGCTTTTATAACTCTCCATTTTGTTTAATCTGCAGTACACAGGAGACTGTTAGGATTACAGGAATAAAATGAGCTGCATAATACAACCTGAGGGGGGTGTGGCAAAAGGGAGTTTACTGGAAAATTGATCTAAGGGATTATTTTAAAGTCATCTTTTCTAAAGTTCTATTGTAATTGAAGTAGACAGATGTCTGATAAGCATTTGATTTCAACAACCTTTTAAAGACTGTTGTTTGCCTACGATATCTCTGTGTTGTAAAGGATGGTGCAGCTATGATATTTGTTTTATTTCAGGGTAAATTCCATAGGAAAGCAGGGCATTTTAAAGCTGTGCAAAAGATGTCAAGAAATCAGAAAATACTGACATTATGCCTGACATTATTTATAAGTATCGTCTTCCTCTTTTTTTTTTCTTTTTATTCATTATTGTAGCCTACAGTTACAATATCTAAGGCAGTGCAATACTTCCTCTTATATATGAGATGGACATATTTGATCAGATTGCATGTGTTTCTTTTAAATCTACGTTAATCTCATTGACATAATTGTCCAGTATGTTTTAATTTACTTAGATTTCTTGGATGAAATCTTGAATCTGGAGAAGATGGTGGCAAAACTATGATCCCTTAATTGACCATCTTTCTAAGTACTACTTTAATAATCTCACCACTGACCTTACTCATACCTTTTTCTCTCAGCTTTCTCCATGCTTTGCATACAGTTGCAAGATGAAGCGGTCTGTCCCACTGGACAATTCTCCATGAACAGAGTTTGCTGAGGTACACAAGGCAATGCTTCTGCAATGCAGGTTGGCGAGGCTCCGAACTTGATGCTGCCTGCATTCATTTTGGCATTTCTTTATATTCAAATGTTTATTTCTGCAACATAAACATTTTCCTAAAGTTGCCATTGATTTATATTTAAAAACAAGGAAAACCATTTTAAGAGGATTTGAAGAAGGCTACCATTACTGTACAAAGATACCCCATCCATGCCAGTCAAACAGAGGTCAGCCCTGGGTCTGTTTTACACAGGGGTCCAGTCCAGGTAAGTGACTCACAAAGTGATAAGCATTAAGCATGTCTAGTCTCACTGGGCTGGGGCTACCCAACAGAAACATAAATTGAGTGCAATTATTTCTCTGTTAAGTGTTCACTTGAAGTTTTGGTAGATTTGGCCCCAAGGTTTACAAGCAGGTAGGGGCCTTGCACCCATTCACACAAGAAAAGAATTCAGGCAACTCTTTTACACTTTTCTGAATATGTTTTATACTGCCTGACTAAACAACATGAGACTTGTGGGGACAGGAGAAGGAGGTGTGTTTCACAGAGAATTATAAGATTATTATGCAAAAGCAGAGACAAAATAAGTCTGTTTATTTATTTAACATTCACAGTGCTCCACTTTTTTATGCAAGACTGAGCATAAGAGGCTAAACAAGTGGGTCACCCTAGAACAATGGCCTTAATTTACTTCACAAATGAGACACAGGAGCCCTGGAGGCTGAGAGAAAACAGGAGATATTCTGAGGGGAGGTTTCAGTGTAATTAGTTCTGCTCAATGTACTTTCAAATTTAGTGTGGGGTTCAGCTCTTCCAGTTCACCTTAGAAAGGTAATGGGGCCCTTTTTTTAAGCTGCCAGAAAATATTTGGCTTGGGTACTGAGGGGCCTCCAGTGCAAATTTACTTGTATCATTAGAAAAGCCATTTCCTTTTACATGTGATCCTAATGAAAGTACTCTTAATTTGTAATTTTGTATAATTATAGACCTTGATGAGACAGATGAATGTGAATTCAGTATCAGCTAGTGAGTTCATCATTCGTTGTATCATCCATTTCTCTATTATCTCTAATGGTTGTCTTCAAGAGATTTATATCTTGTCATTTTCCTGCTAACCCACATACAATATCCTAGCAGAATTGTACCAGTGATTTGTCCTAAGGAGACCGATTTCAGTATCCCACACCAAGTTTTTGAAGGTTTGGCTTCTGAAATGCTTCCAGACTATCTACAGATACTTCCAATGTAGGTAAGATTTCCTTCTAGCTCATGGTATTCCCATTGCTTGCTTTCCACTTCCAGGAGAACATCCAGGTACTCCAGAACTGATGTCTTCCCATATCAAATTTCCATCCTCTTCCTTCCTTTGAAACCTTGCTCAGGTACATGTTAGACCTTAATCATACAGACAGTTGTTTCTACATACAGTTCTTTCTTTATACATTAGTACAATTTCTTATATGTTCTATGGGGTTTCCCAGT
>VZTO01016510.1:41308-68484 GCA_013400615.1 Syrrhaptes paradoxus | reverse complement strand
AAATAAGCGAAGAACAAGTTTTTCTAGGAATTTCCTGGAAATCCAGTGTTCCAGGTTCTTAACTGCAATCTCACTTGAGAGCAGGGTGTGCCTCGTTAAACTAATGACACCACAGAGCATGTCTGACACCTTGATACCGAGGCCTTCCAAGATGCAGCTATATTTATAGTAATAATAATGATTTAAGAATAATATTCAGCAACACTGAAATGCTCCTCTGGCAAACAAATCCTGGGTTTCTGCTGGATTATTACTGTTGTTTTCGCGGCAAAAGGGGTTGAATGTGTTCTTTCACTGTCTTACCAACCACCAGGACACAGCAATGCCAGATGGTTGGGGTTTAGAGCCAGCACTTTATGTACAATAAAAAATATTTAATGACACTCTAATCGCGTTCAAGAGTAGCCTGGATTTAGAAATAATGTCTCAGCCACCAATCACCTGCAAACAATGAATAGCCCCTGAGAAAGGGTGCCAGAAAAAACAAGAGATTGTGTATACCTTCCTGGAATTATGAACAGATTTCTGACTTGATGGAAATTCAAGTAGTGTCAAAAGTTATGGAAAGGGAAGGTGTAGAAGGGCCACATATATAATAACCCAGAACACAGCTATACTATTAGGATAGAAACGTTAGAGTTTAGCATGACAAGAAGTGTGAAGAAATGGAGTTGAAGTGTAACTAGATGTGGAGATAGCATCTCACTGAAATTTTTCACCTCGTGCCTGAAAAGGTTTTTTAGAAAGTTTAAATACGAAGAAAATTATACAAATATTACAGTACTTGAGCCACGCCAGATTTGAAGATGACATTTTCATGTTTTCTGAAAGTGTTAAAGATCTTGAAATCATAAGTAAAGAACCAAGTGCAGAAAAATAAAGACAGCAGAGTAAGGGTAAGTACGTGGGATGTGAAAACTTGGGCAAAGTCAATTATTTTTAAAAAGTTGTTCATGTACAACCTGTTTACACTCTGATAGAGGGAGCTCATCAATCATGAAAATTGCTTCATGCTTCCCAAAATAGGAGCCTGTTTTCATTACTTGCAATTTTGCCAAGCCTGAAACATCTGTTCTAAAATTTCCCATACAGACCAAATTTTTGGAAAATTTCAATCCCAATAGATAAGTTTCTTCCAAGAACGAGATCAGACTGAAAAATATGATGACTTATCCAGGACCAGAATGGAAAGTTGAAAGAGGTGAACTAAGCCTGCACCTTAGAAACTGAAGCACAGTGTCTCAGTCACAGGGTATCTCTCTTTGCAAATCAACGTGATAATTGTGTTTCATAATTCAACATGATTTACTAAAATTCTGTGTCCCTAGAGAGAAGCACTTGCCAAAGTTATTGCTTTATACTAATTCCTCCACACTTCAAACAAGATAGTCATGTAAAATTGCAATAACATAACGAAGCAGCTATGGTATCTGTTGGCTGCAGTAAGTTGCTAGTTATGAGGATGTGGAAACGTGGAAGCTCGAAGGGAGGGAACTGCTATTGAAGATGTTTTCTTCTTGTATATCTCATTAATTACCAGAATTAATGCAAATGCAGTTTTAATTGTACAGGGTTAGAAAAACAGTAACTATATTAGAGTTGCTATTGGGGAAGGTTTTATTTTTCTCCAAAAAAAGTTAGTTACACCAAGAGGTTTCAGTTTGGTTGTCAAAAGACGTCATTGGTTCATTGTCAGTAGCATTGGAGAGGACCCTTACATCAAAACTGAATTTAGGCTCTCTGTTAGGAGAAAACCTGGATCATGAGCCCAGCTTCACACTTTGGGCCCATTTCCATAAAATTCAGGGGGGTTTAGTTCAACATCCACTGTTTAAGATGCATGTAATTCAAATAGCCTTCTGTAGAGTCTTGAGTGCATTCATCCTTCCACAAAGAGGTTCTCCATAAAAGCTCTTTCTTTCAAGCCTGATAGCTCCCGCACATGAATAACTTTCACCATAGGAACTCACTGAGGCAGCAAACCCTGAACTTAGTGTCTTTTCAGAAATAACAGGCTCTTGGAACAATATTCTCTTAGCTCCCTTCAGAAGCAATTAACTGCTTCAAGTACACCTGGAGCTTATTAAGTCTGGGAGAGGCCTTAAAGCTACAGTTCACATTTCACTTCAGTCTAGTAAAAAATCAAATAAAAGGGTGAATTTAAGAAGTTGGGTAATGCTTATTCCATATTTCTGGCAAGCAAAATATTCTATAGAAGGTGCTTGCTTCCTTTGGCAAGAGAAAACCTATTTCAAGCCTAGGAAGCTTCATACTGTATGAATATTTCATTTCCCTTCATTGCAACTGAAGAAAATGTGCAGTAGGACATTTCAGAGGCTTTTCTCGGTTTCTAGCTGTGTGATCTATACAGCCACACAAAGGTCTGTGGCATCTGCTGTGACTGCCTGCTTTCAAAGTGACATAAGTGTAGCTGTGGTCACCAGCTTGCCCGGACCTTGAGATGGCTGATGATGGGACCACAGTATCAAGCTATTAAGTGATAATGATACTTGATGATATATATTAATTAAACCAGCCAAATAACTGACAGCTGTGTCATTCTAAATATTCTCCTTTTGGCTTTGAGGCTTTTCTCAGCACAAGGATGATTTCAAGAAAATCTAATACGATGATTTGGTAACCTCTGTTTGGAAAGTGCATGTACCTTCTCTGCTGAAATTTGTGTCCCTCAGACTGTACCAACTCGCAAAGGGTGGCATTCCCTGGATGTGAATTTCCCCTTCTCTGAGAAAGTGAATAAAACCAGAAAATGGTTTGGAGAAATGAAAAGCAATGAAAGAACATCTAGGGCTCCAGTTTTCTTTTAAAACTAGGATAAGGTTTTGGGATGGTCCAAAGTCCTGATTGTCAAAGAGGACAAGAAATGGCAGGAGCAAGCCCATGGGAATGTCTGGCATTGAACAGACAGGTTTTATATTCTGATCGCATCAATGACATCCCTCTCACGTTTGATCACGCTCCAGGTAAAATCACAAAGGTCTGGAAGAGATAACCCTGAAACAAACTTTGCTTTGGTAAAATTGCGTGGATCTGAGACAGCCAGAGTCAATCTCTTTGGGATCTAGCAGAAAGAGTTGTCTGGTATGAAACAGTGAAGAGGTAAATGTAAACATCGTGCCTTCCAGAATGAATGTGCCAGATCAGGGTGGTCAGCTGTGTTAGCTAATAGGCTGCAGACAGCAGATGAACCCCTTCCTGGGAGATGAATGAGAACTGACCTGCATTTCACTCTTGTTCCATAGCTTGCAAGGAGAGTTTATAACTGTTTAAAGGCTAATGGGCTTTTGCTGGTGGTCTAAAGGACCCACATAAGGTCCAGATAATGTTCTGTGAAGTGGAAAATAATGCATGATGGAGGAGCCACGGACATACAGGTACATATGAAAGTTGGGTAAATAGCATTTCTTCTGGCACTCCCTAATATGTTAATCCTGTCTGAAACACTGGCTATTCAACTTTAATGTTCTCTGAACATATTTTAAATAGGCACAATATAAATGATATTCCCTTAAATTAGCACTTCTCCTGGGACTTGCATGCCTTAGAGCATTTTTAATAACTTACAGACAGTATATGAATGTGATGGAAAACTCTCTATTGTTCTTCCACTGGCCAAGGAGCATTTACCTTAACAAGAGTACCAGGGTGTTCTGTGACACTCTGTCCAAAAAGCAGCTCCGCCAGGCTGAGAGCAGGAAGTCCAGGCTGCTGTGGCACTGCTTTAGTCCTGGGTAATACCTCAGACAGGGCAAAGACATCTCAATATACTCTGTAAGTGTGGGCTGAACGGAACTATCGACACAGCTCAAAGTGGGACATTCACCTGTGGTCCTGTTATCAGAAACTTTTCCAAGGCTGGCGAGGGATCTCTCTACGATATCAGCACACTCAAGAAAAAACAGTCAGTTTGGGAACGTTGATGAGAGTGAGGACGTGTCTCAAGGAAAGTGATGGTTAAGTTGGGAGGTTATTCTCAGAGCACGACTGGTAGCTTAGTGTTTAAATGGTTTCTGTTCTCTTCTGGTTTTCTGGTGCTGAGCACTGCCATCGTGAAAGTGTCCTGGAAGCAGTGCTATGCTGACCTTCAGATCCCATCTTCTCGATATCTATTGCATCCTAAATTTAGAAAGGACTTTTTAGCTAAAATTTTTTTTTAGGATTTTTTAGTGGTGAATGTTGATTGCATTGATCCTTGTTACTGTTCTTATTTCAGTTGAATCAGTTGTGGCATTAATGGTGGGTAAGAGTCTGGATGGTTTTGGTTTGGCTGCACAGCACAGCACCCATCAGAGTTAGGTAAATCAAACCAAGGTAATTATAATAAGTAAATAAGAATGGATAATAATTTCATAGGGTTTTTTTGTTTCTGATTTATTGGGCAGATAATTGTTGAGACTTACTGTAGTAAGAATTCTTATAACGTAAGAGGAATACAGTATAATACTTACAAGTGGGATTGGAAAATATAATTTGTATAGGAAAAAGAATGCTATGTGAATAGCACAAGAGAAATAAGAGAAACTAGAAAAAAAATTTAGAGGCCTGCAAATTAGTGTCATTATGGTTTTGTGAAAAGTGTATATTTTTGTGGGATTCTGTATGTTACAACTGAGACAGAAAGTAAGAGCCTACATATTTGACAATTAGCTTTATCAATTGTATATATTTGAATTTATAACTTTGAAGTGAACTTTTCCTTTTTGAAGTGTTCAAATACAGTAATTCTTAGAAAGAAGTTATGGAAGAATTTTATGTTGCACTGTACCAGTAAGTTTACAATTCCATGTACTGTTTCTTTCTTTTTGTATTGTGTTTGCTGGAGTACTTCTCCCCCCTCCCTCAGATTAGTTTATTTCTGCTTTTTAAAGAGACTTTAGCAGCAGAGAGGAAAGCAGTTTAGACCCAGTCTGTGAAAGCGGTTTCATTCAGTAAGAACTTATCTTTTTTTAGCTTGCATTTTTGTGTTTGTGCCAGGAAGGAAAAGGAAGTGGTGCTAGGCTTTGAAGATTATTGCTTTCACTTTGTCTGCTTCATGTGATGTTTTGTAGCTATCTTGAAAAATCATATACAAAATAAAATTGTTTTAGCACTTATTCTGGGTGCTGGTTTTATATCTAAGGGAGTCTGGCAGACACTCTTTCAGTACCAATGGATTTTTCACTGGTCTTAAGCTTTAATGCTTCCAGAAGATGCTTTCCAGATAAGTCTTCAGGCTCTGCTTCTGCAATTAGACCAGTTTCAAACAACTTGCAGGTGCCTGATGATTTCAGGTCAAAATTTAGATCTTCAAAGACTTGCTCTACTGCTGCTGTACGGATCCAAGGTGCTGTCTGTACGTGACATATATTTCTGGGTATCAGCTACAGTCCTGGTGGTGCCAAACAGGCCAACGACTAAATACCTGAAGATTTCACAAATTCATCTTTTTGCCTCTTACATTGCCACAGATGCACTTCCCTTGCAAGAGAGAAGCAGCAAAACATTTCATTCATATAAACCAGCAAGTTAACAAAGTTCAAAGGTTAATGCAGCAGTGTTTTAACAAGATTCAATGGCAAGGTACACTTAATTTCTTACTGCATGTAGGACAGGGTCACACAAAACTCAGGAGACCCTCCTGCTGAGTCATGAGGTTCAGAAGGGACCCCCTTGCTCTCTAAACCCCCTCTCAGAGAGGAGTCTTGGTGCGGCAGGATCCGATCCTAGTCCCAGACTTGGTCAACAGTTCACGTCTCTAAGGACTGTACAGGCACAATCAATCCTTTATGTCACCTAGCGAAGGTTTCGCAGTTTATCACACTATTAATCACTCACCTAGAATCTGTTGTGGCAAGGAGTCTCTCAACCTTGAGAGGTGTCCCTACTCAAAGGGAGATGCTGGAGTGCAGCTTGCCACTGCTCAGGAGAACTCAACAGGCCCTGGGCTGGCCACTGTTTCTGGACTAAGGTGGTTTCTAGTTATATTTGCATGCTAGACGTGGGTGCATGCTCAGCTAGCCCTCAGCTGTTGAGCAAGATGGCCCGTAGCTTTTGTGATGTTATCTGTCTCCCCAGAGTCCAATNCCTCCTGCTGAGTCATGAGGTTCAGAAGGGACCCCCTTGCTCTCTAAACCCCCTCTCAGAGAGGAGTCTTGGTGCGGCAGGATCCGATCCTAGTCCCAGACTTGGTCAACAGTTCACGTCTCTAAGGACTGTACAGGCACAATCAATCCTTTATGTCACCTAGCGAAGGTTTCGCAGTTTATCACACTATTAATCACTCACCTNGGGGGGAGCACACTGCTACATACATCTAATCACACAGGTATCCTCCAATCATGCTTACTGTACAATTCCTTGCATGAAAGAGACCTTCAAAGATCTCGGTTTTGCTCCCAGCTGCTCGAAGCACTGCAGCACAGGGAATGCTTTCCAGAGACCTGAGAGACCGAGTCAATGAGAGGTGGGATTAGGGTAGGTCTCCTGCAGCCCCAGGTGAATGCTCCGGTTGGGTCTACTGGGGGTAACACCTACACTCTAACTCATTACCCCTGGCTCTGGGCTGTGGTCATGGGGATTAATCTGTGTTACATGCCTGAAATCAGGAGAGAGTTCACATCTGAGAACCTCCTCAGGGGAAGAGACAACCAGTGCCCGGCCAGGAGATGGGTGCCTCCCTGCCTGGGAGTGCTGAGAGATGTCCTCGTTCCCTACTTTGTGTCATTTCCCTTCCTCTGGCGGATGTTATTCTCACGAGCCTATTTCTTCAGGAGCTTCAAGGCAGAGGGAGCCCGTGTGCCTGTCACGGGGTTACAGACTCCACCAAGAAGCAGGGTAATTAGGTTCAACGTTGCGACAATTTCCTTTGAAGTCCATTACGTGGACGGAGCCTTGTTAGTCTCTCTCTGAAGACCGGAGAAGGGAATACAGGAATAATTATCAAGAACGGTAGAAAAGACAGCCCCAACAAATAATGTCAGGAAAATTAGGAGGTCTCAAAAGAAAGGAATTGACCTTGCAGTGTATAAATAACGACAAACACTAGGACAAAGGTTGTGCTTTTATTTTGAGAAGTGAGACAAAGGAGCTGACAATACTCAGGGATAAATAGAAGCACAACATCCACAGCAACCCCAGCTGCCAGAGGTCACTCTGGAATCACATTTTACAAGTCACAGACTTCAAGCCTTCTTTGGTAATATTTCAGCAAATAAAACAAAACTGAACTTCCAAGATTTCTCACTAACTGTAGCAGCTATTCATCATTCTAAATCTCTGCTGGCATTTTCAGAGCTTTTCTGACACAGCCACAGGAGTGGCAGGAAATTCCTGTACGGAGCTTGTCTTTTCACCCAGCAGCTCCAATTACTTTGGTCCTTGACTGCTGCTTTGACAGCATCACTTCTGAGCCACCCAGCAGTGTGATAAATATTAGGAAACAACAAAAAACAACGCGTGGCTCTTGAACAAGCTATTTCTTAAAAGGTGTTTGAATATGTGTCAGTTAATTACCGTGCTCCGTGGTCACAAACCAGAGCAGATTTCACCATTTCTGTTCCTTTCATCTGTAGTCAAGCATTTCTTCTCTGAGACCTGTCACAATAACTGTTACAGTTTCCCCATGTCTTCAGCGTGAGGGTTTTTTAACTATTGTTGGAACTATCCGATACTTTATAATGAGCACAAATGGATTTTTTTAAAATAACCAAGTGCGGTCAGAAATTTCTTGAGGTTTTGATAGACAACACTCTTGCATTTTAAACATGAACAATTTGACGTTCATATATGGAACTATTTTTAAAATATTAAAAATTTGAAATAAAAAATAGTATAAATTGCATCAGAAAATGCTGTTGCTGTTTCACCACACCCTTGCCCTTAATTGTTTGTGTTTTGAGGATAGTAATAACCTTGCTATTGGAAACAATTCATTGGGAACAGTTTTTACAGTAATAAAATTTATTAACATATTTATTTCCACTGGTCTTGTAAAGACCAATTTCTAAGAGTCTGAATAAAATCATGACAGTCCTGCTGAATTCTGTGAATCCTTAAGACTGAGTTTCCCTTTGTTAAAAATCAAAATGTGTCAGAAATCTACTGACTCAGAATAAAATTGCAGGTTACAATTTCACCCTTGGGCTTAATCAAACATGTGGTGTAATATCAAATTTATTGTGTACATTTGCTTTGAGCTTTGCTGACATTTCAATGCCATCAGCTTGAGGAATGTCAAAAAATGTGATTGTCTTTTTCTGCATTTGGATATGGTGCCACAGTTCACCTTGGCTTTAACAAGTTTCATGATATTGTCCATTTTTTAAGCTGATAGAGGCCATTTTAAAGATCATATTTGTGCATACAAAGAATCTCACAGCACTAAGATTATTTTAATGAAAACTACCGTACTGCTTCTCACGTGCTATATATTGTTGTTTTTAAAGTCCCCAGTTCTTGATTGCCATATTTATGAATGCAAAGACTATGTGATGGAATACGATAAATATATCAATAATGTATTGGTTATTTTTTTCCTCTCAGATATTCATAATTGTTGTATGTTAGACCCCAAGGCATATTTTTTGTCTTAATCAAACAAAGAAATAAACCCATCAGAAATGTATGCATTCAGTAGTATACTGCAGATACACTTTGTTTTTCAAGCAGATAAAAAGCTTTCAAGTGGCTAGGACACGTGCACTGTGCACGTGTATAATGCATGTATATTGTTTTAGTGTTTTTTATATATAGAAAAGCATAAAATAAAGTAGAGGTTTGAAATCCTCTTTGCTTTCTGTATTAGTTATTTTATTAGTTACTGTTCATCTGTATTTGGAATTATTGTTGTGTTTCCTGCTGGTCATTTCTTTTTTTGTTCAGGCATCTCAGTTTTGTGAAGAAATCTTGATAGTGCTTACAAAAACATCATCTTTCTTTTGATGCAAAAATGGAAAAGTAATTCTTACTCAACAACGGCCTTTCTTCAAGGATCTCGAGGTAGCTCATACAAGCTGGAAATGAATGTTTGCACACACCGGTGAAATAAGTATTTTTTCTATATTTTATAAACATAAAAGATGAGAAATGGAGGACAATATGGTCAGATCCAGAGATCTACATATGGCAAACCCTGCTTGTCCCAGCTGCCGCTGGAACAGGTTACAGTGGGGTGGCAACTCCTTACGTTGGTGTGTCTCTCGAGACCCTTTGGCCGTTCCCTCATCTGACATCTAACCAGCCGTGTGCTTTTACTCTTTTTAGTAGAAGTTTCCACCAGCTGAGTGACCTCGGCGTTCGTTCCCAGGCACGTCCAGACACGCTTGTCTCAACAGCACTGACCCTTACGACACCCATGTGCTGCAATATTGCAACTGAAAAAAATGTGTTCAAGAACAGCATTAGTATAGAACTGATACAAAATTTGCTTAATCTTGCACAGGATCTTACGGCACAACTGAGAAAGCGCAGCTCTCCTGAAAGGCAGTGCTAAAACTTTAAAGCTATGTTTCCATCAGGTTTTGTTGCTGGTGCCCTTTAGGAAATGAAATTCTTTATTTTCTTTCCCTATGAAGTCCATATGAAAAGCTACTTGTTCAGTGCCGTGTGAATATCAGTGATTACCTTTTAACATAAGTGCAACTCAGAGGATTATTACACTCTGATTAGTGCTTGTTATTGTTGTTTGTTTCTAGGCTCCTGTTTTTCTGTAGACCCTCATCTGCTGCCTATGGAGAATGCTGGATAGCGTACGAAAGAGAAATGAGCTTGAAGTACATTCATATCTCCCAATCTGAGCTATTTGCAATTATTTTATAATCTTATGAGAGAAACATTAGCAGCTGATTGAGACTACAAATGCTTAAGGTACCAGCAAGGATAACTCATGGAGAGCCTGCTGTTGCGGGTCTGGCTGGGGTCCTTCAGACTGTAAACCAAATATGCTCCACGACCGACTAAATTCTGCACTGCTCTTTGGCAATCCTCCTAAATGTGAAGAAATCTTGATAGTGCTTACAAAAACATCATCTTTCTTTTGATGCAAAAATGGAAAAGTAATTCTTACTCAACAACGCCCTTTCTTCAAGGACTGACTTTGCAGCAGTGAGTATTGGAAGCTAACACATTATCCAAACTTTTGTGTTATGATTTTCTCTCGCCTATCAGGTGGATAAAATTTACCAACCTGTCAGGTACTGACCACACTGTAGCACCCCTTACTTTTTGTTATCCATTCTATACAAAAATCAGTTGCCACCTGTGTCCCATTTAGTGTCGTTTTTGACAGTGTTATCCCGATTTTCTCTTGCTATGTAGTGTTGCCTGTTGTATTCAGTTTAATATTTTGGGTCTTTCCACGCAGCCTAACAAGGTCAGAGGCCCCTTACAGACCGTTCTAGGTTGGAGGATCATCTTGACATTTGGCTGCCATCATGTGCTTATGGAAGGACCAATGCACTGGTTGCATCCCTAAGATGTTTCCCTTTATTTCTTTTTAACAGCCGTCCTTTCTGCACCGTGTACAGCCCATCACTTCGGCAAGCAGATCTACACCGGGGCTCTGCCTGTTGCCACCAGTATGACCGGAGTAAACTGTGGCAAGACAATACAAATCAGAGAAAAGTGTCAAAAAGAAGTGAAGCCCTGCAAAAGAGGTGAGTGTGTTGTCACATGAGGCAATATCCCAGTGCTTGCTGCGGGAGCAATCATCTTTCCTGCCCGGGCTGGAGAGCTGCAAAGTGCTGACGATGCTCTTCAGCCCAGCAACACGCATGGGACATTGTCCAGGTGCCGCTGGCTGGAGCTGATGAAAAGGCCGGTTGTTGCACTGAGTCATGCTGGTCATTCCCTAGCTTTGGGATGATCAAGAACAATTCTAAATTGCAGGATGCTATCCTAGTAGCCTTGTACAACACTCTACCCCCATTTTTTTTCGTACTAGAGCGTGCCCTTTTCTAGGAACATCAAGAGTTTATTCCATTTCCTCTACATTAAAATAAAAGGTGTAAATGTAAATGTTAATCCCAATAATTTTGAAAGAGGGAACTACATCAGAATGAAGAAACTCCTTAAAGAAGAAACTGGAAAGGACAGATAAAAGGTGAAAATATGCATTAAGGGAAAACTTGCAAAAGATACACAGAGATTTTTTTTCAAACACACGAAGAACAAGACGCTTACAAGAAGGAAGAGTTTGTAGAGGCATTAGATAACCAAGTATGCAAAAAAGATTTAGGGAAGATAAAGATGAAACTGAAAGCACTTTTTCTGTATCTGTGTCAGCTGTGGAGAACTTGGTCCCGTGTCAGAAGCCCTTGCAAAACAGGTTCTGGCATCAAAGCATCTGTTTCAACAAAAGAATTCACGAAAAGGAGTTACACAATTAAGAGTGTGTATGGCATCGTGAACTTTAGAGTAATTTAGGGAGGGCAGCAGATTATTTACTACAGCGTGTAGCCTTTTGCTTTAAACTGCTTTGATACCTAAGGAAGGGAAGGTGCACATATCATGCTAATTTAAAAAAAAATAAATTTCCAAGGAACATCAAGGAAACTACTTGTTCCCATTTGAACTGGGACAACATGAACAGAACAGAATCAGCAGACATATAAATAACACACACTGTGCGAGGGGAAGCCAAGTGGCTTCTATAAAGCAAACTCACATCTGAGAAATGGAGCATAGCTCACCGGAGGAGTCAGCAACCACACAGACACGAGTAACCCACCGGCCAAAGTGACCTTGCAATTCCAAAAGGCTTTTTGCAACATTCCTTGTCGAGGACCTGTAAAACAGACTACACTGCCACTGAGTAAGAGGGAATGTTTTGAAATGAATGAATAACTGCTCAAAATGTAGAAAAAAAATAAGTTTATGCAGTCAATTTTCTCAGTTGAGGGAGGNTTGAGAGTAATTTAGGGAGGGCAGCAGATTATTTACTACAGCGTGTAACCTTTTGCTTTAAACTGCTTTGATACCTAAGGAAGGGAAGGTGCACATATCATGCTAATTTAAAAAAAAACATAAATTTCCAAGGAACATCAAGGAAACTACTTGTTCCCATTTGAACTGGGACAACACGAACAGAACAGAATCAGCAGACATATAAATAACACACACTGTGTGAGGGGAAGCCAAGTGGCTTCTATAAAGCAAACTCACATCTGAGAAATGGAGCATAGCTCACCGGAGGAGTCAGCAACCAGGCAGGAGTAACCCACCTGCCAAAGTGACCTTGCAATTCCAAAAGGCTTTTTGCAACATTCCTTGTCGAGGACCTGTAAAACAGACTACACTGCCACTGAGTAAGAGGGAATGTTTTGAAATGAATGAATAACTGCTCAAAATGTAGAAAAAAAATAAGTTTATGCAGTCAATTTTCTCAGTTGAGGGAGGCTACTAGCAGAGACCTACAAAATTGTGTGCTCGACCGGTGCTCTTCAACCGTGGAAATGAGGTGGCAAGGTGGGTGAAAAGCGAGATGAGAAAGTTTGCTGGAATTACAAAGTTATTCACAACCAGAAGAAAGAGGGCCAACAGAGAGAAGTTGTAGAACATAATACTTGGTAATAAAAAAGGAAGTGAAATGAAATGTAAATAAAAGTTAAGTGATGTCCACGGGGAAAAATAAGCTCAGTTGTAATTATATATAAATCTAACTTGAGATACACAGCCTGTCATTCAGGAATGAGATCTTCAAGGTATAAATAGTGAATAACTGTAGAGAAACGGTTCTATGAAAATGTCAACTCAAAACAGAAAACACAGTTTTGCCCCTCTGCAACCCCACAGCGTGCCCTCATCCCAAACGCTGTGTAAACTTCTGGTTCTCTCTTATCTCCTTCCTACCCAAGTCAGAACCATACAGAGAAAGGAACAAAAATATGAAACAGTTTCAAAATGTTTTTTAATTAAACATCTTAAGACTCTTCAGGCTAGAAAAAAAGACAAGTGAAGAGAGATGTAATAGCAGTTTATAAAAATCATCAAGGTTACAGAGGAGTTAAAAAGGGAATGGTTGTGCACTGTCTCTTCTAGAGGGAAAAGTAGCTATCAGATGGACTCAGAATATGGCAAGTTCAAAACAAACAAACAAAAAATAGATAACTCTTCACGTAATTGAGTTACTGCCGGACATTTGTGGTGCTAAAAGTTGATAGAGGCTTGAAAAAAAATTGGAAAAAATACATAAGCTACTCCAAAAGGCTATTGAATAAGAAGAACTATCTAGTTTAGCTCGTTCTGAACTGCAAATATGTGTGGTCTGGAAGAGCAGACTCAGGAAATATAATTGTTCTTGCACAGGAATCTGCTGCTGGCTAATATCAGAGACAAAAAAAACAAGCTACTTTGAACTTGGTCTTACCCGGTACCGAGATGAGTGGTCTGTAATGTTCTTGACTTATTTTTTATATTTCATTAAATGGACATTCCTTTTCTTGCATACTCTAAACAGAATTAACAAGTGCTTAATTCTGCTTCATGCTGTATTTGGTACAGTTTTCTTTGTAGGCAAGATTATTTAAGTTACTAAGACGTGCAGATTTACCTCCATTTTCACGAAGCACAGGACAAAGTGTAGTGACATTTTGTTTTTGAGGGATGCATTGTAAAGATATGATGTTACTGTTAATAATTACATTTTGTTGTGCGAAGTTCTTGCTGATCGTGTTTGAGTGCCATGACTGATCGTGTTTGAAGAGGCAGGGATCTCTAAGCCTTTGTTTTAAGGACTCCGTTAGCCCCACAGATGAGAGTTGGACAGTGAAGTGGAGCCCGATGTGCAGGTCACACCTACCTGACCTGGCAGAAGACAGGAGCCAGCCGGTGACGGGAAGGCGTCGGAAGTTGCCCTGCAGCTGGGCTCAGAATTCAGGAACTCTTTTCGTTCCTGGTATTGTGTTGAAGTCTTCTTGCTCTTTGATGTAGCCTAGAGAATGAAAATGAGCTATTAAAACCTGGATACACTTCCCTATTAAATTAGAAACATTTACAAGCCCAGCATTGCATATAAAACTTAGATAGCATTTCCCATTATAAAACCATAATGAGATTTTGTTTTTTCGTGTGTTTTGGACTGTGTGACCTGCGGTCTCTCTTTCTCCGTTTGGCTTGTGGTTTACCTCGTTACATAATTGTTACGTCTGCTTAAAGGTCAGCCAAAGTAAAATTATATTTTGTTGGAGATGAGATGTAAACAAATGTCTGATCTTGCCCTGACAACTTTCTTAGGCCTTCTGCTGTTACAATGTGCAGTATTCAGTAAAGGACATTACATTTTAGAACCTGTACTGTATTATTCATGAATATTTCAAGGTACATGCAAACCTAGGTTAAGAGCTACCACGTCTCAGGAAGTTACAAAGGCAGAGATTGTGCATCCATCGCCTTCTGTACAACACAACCGTGTTTCTGTGTAACTGGACAGGTGGATATTTATTTACAATGCCCACTTTCATCACTGCCTCCCCATCTTACCTCGAAAGTAACCAGCTAAACTAAGGAAAGGAAGCAAGGAATTCTTACAAACCTCGTTGCTCGATATCTAAAATGAAAACCCCAAATATAAATTATTGAATGCTTCGTTTCAAGAACTTAAGCATTTGCTCACTGCATTTTTACTTTAAACAGATGCTGCAGATACAGATGCAGTCCTTTTGCATTTCCATAGGGCTGCTGTTATTAAGAATATCCACATGAGGAAAGGTTATAAAGATGATCCTTGTGAGAAGGTGAATCCGACAGCATCTATGGTGATACAGAGTGCCTTTTGCTGTAGCTGACTGACACGTTTAGGAAAGCTCACACTTTGATGAGAGCATCAACTGCACAATATTCTCCCAGCATCTTCTCCAGAGCCTCAGTGCAAACTAACACAAGCATGCAACGCATGTGTCAAGAGAAATAAACACACATTAAATCAGACATTCATCTTCCTCAAACTAAACTCTGAAAGCGTACGCAACAAAATACTGGAAAAAGGTAGAAATGCCAACTTTACAGCAACAGTCACCTTTCAGATTAAGAAAAGCTTTTATGTGAAGTTGTATCTACAGTCCCTAGCATAAAATATTAATAGTTCCAGCTATACCACTTCATGACTGAGGAGAAAGTGTTCCTAGGAGAGAATCACTTGATTTTAGAAATCCTGCTGTTCAACAGCTACATAGTATTTGTAATTAAAAATGTTGATCTGTTGGTTCATACATAGGAACACTGGTGATGTATGTTTGATGATTTTATTCAGGTGTGTGACCAGAGTTTAACAACAAGCAGCCTCATACAAAATTGCAAAGGACTATTTTCATCTACTGAGGCATTAAATGACCTTATTTTTAATAACTTGATTAACCTAAAACGATCTTCCTGTTTTTCATGTGAGGAGAACTCAAGTTAAACGTTGTATTCGTTTCTCCTCTTCTCCTAAAATAGCCTGGGAGGAACCGAACAGCGTTGTACTTCCCCTCTCTCTGTGCTGGAGGTCAGGGATCTCTGTTTCGCACAGGGTACCTCTGCTCTGCCCTGCCTCACCCCCCGACGACGTCCAGAAGAGGAGGCGAGCTGCTCTTGACCACTCGAACCTCGCTGCGTTCAGTGTGAAAAGGGAGCTGGCTGTGGTCAGACGTGGGCAGCGAGTTGTCATTTAGAAAATACTTCCCGACTAATGGATAAAGTATTTTTAAGCGTGCTGGAATGGTTCCACAGCCAAGCTGTTATAAATGAAAAGGTCTTTTGTTGTAATGTAGGATCTCTTCACTCCTTCCTCCCTCTCTCCCTCCCCCCCGGCTTTGTCGGGATGAGTCAATATCTTCCTAATTGGGTGTCCTTTCTGGACTTTTTTCCCAGGTTTTAAGCCCTAAGAAAGTTCAAATCCTTAAACACGTAGTCCTGGTGCCCAGAAACCATTTTTTTTTCCTTTAACAGATTTATTGCTTCAAGAGGTATTCATTTCAGAAGGCTCAGCAGTATTGTCATGGAGCTTTTTGCTGCACCCAGGAAATGTACAAGGAACTCCGCTGTACTTCATTATCGTCCCAAGAATGGACAAACTGATCTGCTATGTCCTTAACAAGAAGCCAGTCAACTTGTTGTGGGATTGTTCTGAAAGCGTGGCCCGATATGCTGTCAGAGATAACCACCCTGCTGTCCCGGTGGCAGTTATGTTGTCAGCGCATCCCTTCCGACTGCCCGAGGAAAGGGAAAGTGGGTGAAGCCACCTCTGTCACTGATACCACAGGGGAGAGGCCAAACTATGCCAACAGTCAGGTAAGACTGGAAATCTGGTAACAGTGCCTCCTATGGAGCCTCCTGACACGGTCCCGTGCCAGGTGTATTTGCTGATTTCTCAAATTCTTGTCTTGAGATTTTTACCAAATAATTGCTGCTTGGAATTCATCGGTGCCTGTTGTCCCAGGATCTCAGGCAAGCGTAACCTTCCTGGGAAGCAAACACTGCCGTCCTTATTTCATAGCTAGTGAAAAGAAGGCGTGCAAAGATTGAGTGTTTTGCTGGTAGATTCAGTGAAAGCCTGTAGCAGATTTTAGAAGAGAGTTGAGGCTTCCTGCATTTAAAAAAAAAAAAAAAAAGGATCAGTGGTAGCTGCAGAAGAAATTGTGTTTTGGTGCATATGAGGGCAGAGGAACAGGGCGAAGGAGAATGATGATCAGAAATGTCCCTGGGCTTGTACAGACTGGTTGCCCCAGTTCTCGAAGTCACCAGATGACAGCCTAACATTCTTGGGTTTAGTAGCTCAGCTGCAGATGTCACCTTGTTTTCACATGGGTACTAGTGATGCCTTCTTTCTAAAAAAATAAGACAACCGGGTACTGCTGTTTCCTGTACAGCAGACTGCTGTGTGGGGTCTGTGAATGATCTGAGTCTCGTGGCATTCAACGTCTAAAAATATATGGAAGAGTATCCTTGCATTGGCCTTTTACTTGTGATTCATAGCATTAACTAAAACCAAAAATAATTTAAAAAACCCCAAAACCTCAACTCCAACTTCCTCTCCAAGCTCTTACGAGGGTTTTCCACCAGAGCCTCCCTTTTCCTAATTCTGTAAGGCGTCATTCCTTACTTCATGTATATTTTTGGAGGTATGAACGAAACATGCCTCTTCCTATGAGACCAGGGAACTGCAGCCGTGCTGGACTGGTTTCCAACAGGTGCTGAGGGGCCAGTCTGGCAGGTGACAATTGTCACAGCAGCGATATGAAATGAGTCATAAATCCTAACTCGAGTCACCTGTGTTCACAATCCAGTCTCAGCCCTCACTTTCTACCCAGGTAACTCCTTCATGCAATTATTTGTCCTTAGCTCTGCTCTTAGGCAGAGGAACATATTCCTTCTGGGTTCTATACGTGCTTTACCTACACCTGCCCTTCACGGGACACGAGTGGGGGTTACAGAATAGAATTTCAAACCTTTACTCACCTAGAAAAAAACTGTCTCTTAATGTTGTCTGTTAAATGTTATTCTCTTACTGGCTGATGGGAAAAATGTTCGTGTGGCTGGAAAATTCTAGCAATAAATAGCTCTTGTGATTGTCAAATGCCTTGGCTCCACTTCAGCATTTAATCACCCTCACAAGCCATAAATTGCCTCATATACTCCTCCACTATGAACATTGTCACTTAATCAAACTGGATTAATAAGTTTAAGAGACATTATCCATTTATATGTGAATTTTGGTAGGTCATGAGAATAATAAGCCTGACGTACAGGAGAAGTAAAGAGCGATATAAGTTGCAAGCGCATAACTTAAAGCTTACACAGTACGTGGAGAGCAGAAATCCGTGATATTAGCAGAGAAAGCTGCCAATAGATTCATGGTCGTTTGCACTTGACATAACATATTTATTTGCATTCAACCTGAGAATGTTTACGTCATTTCATGTCCCTAATGGTGTCAGAGTCAAGCTCAGACCAGTTGACAGGGGCAGTTTTCAGTGCTCTCATACTCGGTGCTCCCTGCATTTTCACTTGGAAAAGGTTTTTTTATCCCAAACCAGAGCTAAAGGTTTGCTCCAGGAACATTTCAAGTGTTGATTTGGTAGTACCGTATATGAGATTGCCTAAATGGTTTCATTACTTTCATTTCTGAAGTTTAAATTTATGTGTCAGTTACCATCTCTGTGTTATTTATCCATTCTTAAATAAAATAGTTCCAATATTTGCTTATTCTGGGTGCTGTAAGCATTCCTGCTGATAGCTCTCCATAAACCCCCGCTGTACACACACCTTACCACTGCTCATTAACTGTATGAGAAATTAAAGTTTTTAACTGCCCACTTATCCCAAAGTACTAAAACCCAACTACGTGGGCTGCCACAGAGTACAACCTTGGCAAACCCCATCTGTGCAGAGCAGCTCCGTGTGCCTGTGCGTGTTTGTGTTTTGAATCATAAAGCTGCAATGAAAATATTTTATGGTGGGATCGTCTCAGTCCCAGCTCAAAAGCTCCAGATCTGTGACAGTGTGACACAGGCTCTGCCACCATAAGCAGAACACCGAGTTGGTACATAGGGTGTGTGTTTACAGTCGGTAATCAAAAAGCTGGGCTTTGCTGGGAATTGCAGACATAGGCTGTGGTTTGCAAAGTGAGATATCATAACTGAACAAATTCAAACCTCCTGATTTTGCACAGAGTACAGGACAGGTGACAATAGTTCTACTTTTCCAGTCTTAATAGAGCCACGTCCACTGTAATTGCTTTAGCTGTGTTATCAATCCCCCAAATTGCACATGGCACGCAGGTAACGGATTCTCTCCCAACAGGGATGTTTTATGAGCTTGGCTGTGGATTTATAAATGGCCGGAATGTTTTAAAATGAAACCAAAATCCAAAGATCAAAATGAAGACTTAAATAAAAAGAACCTAGTCATAAATCAATGCAATTAAACATTCTTCATACATTAAAAAATAAATTGTGGTATTGATTAATGCAGTGAGCAACACAATTCCATCCCATTGGTACCATACTATTGTCACTATTTTCACAAGTTTCAGCATTTATCTTTGGAACTGTCACCCGTCATGCTTAATGAAACTAACTGACAATTGTATTTTTTTTAGTACATTAATATAATTAGGGTTTTTTAAGACCCACTTCAGGGTTAAAACAAATCCTAGAACTTCATTAACAATTGCAAACTAAGAAATCCAGCCTGGTGCTTTTTTTCTGAAGTACTATTGGTTTGTCTTACTGTTAGTCTGTCTCCTTTAATAAATATTGATTAGGATTAAATACTTTATAATAGATCTTTTTCCATTCGTGAGTTCTAGGCATCCACCTTTGCAAATGCAGCACACCCTTTACGCACGCACACTGTGGGTGTAGATAGCTACGGGTGTCCACAGAGAGACAATCAGCGTGTATGTATAGAAACCTGTTGTGTGTTTCTAAAACCTTCCCTTTATTTTACCAGATTCCCAAATTGTGTATTTCTCTGCCAACTGCAGAGCAAACTAAGGCAATATTTTACAGACTGCCGTAGCCATGGGTCAAGGCTCTGGTTAATTCTACGACAATGTGAGGTCAAAGCCACCCCATTGTTCCCAAGTTCACTCATTTATGTGGAGAAAATTAGATCAAATATTTTCTGGTTTATTTTAAAAAGTATTATATTGTCTGCTTTGTCACGGGAGCCTGTTTGTGCTATTCACTTCTCATTCCATAGCAAACCTCATCAAGGAGAAGAATTTAAAGTGTGAGAAGATATCAGAAGCTGTGGATGTCATAAGAGAGAGTTCTTTTTTGGTATCAAAAAGGAAAAAATAGCCTACCTTTGTGGTTCTGCTTACCCTCGTCTTTTGTCTTTTCCAGCTGCAGTTTTATAAGAAGAAAATTCAATGGCTAATAACTTAAATGTTTCTGAAAATTTGCAGGTTTTGTACTAAATCTTCATACATGGCACCAAGTTTTTACATCACGACTTGCATAATTTTCATGTTCTCACAATAAATTTAAGGTTCTTTTTTTTTAAAATTCTTAGCATACCTGATCCCATTACGATGGCTGGCAGAAGGAGATACTGAACACAAGCCTTGAGTGCTCGTTCACATACATTTCCCAATGTAAATCGTATTTTTTTCCTCAAGAAAATGAGACCTTGGTGATGCTGTGGTGTTTTCAGAGAGGACTTCAAGAACCCTTTTCTAATTTTTGTGTGATTCTTTTTCAGCATTACCCACAAATGGTAATAGGAAGTGGCAGCAAACATTCCTGGTTAGAAGTGTTGACTGTTTGGGGCTGGGAGCGTGGGGTGGCTGTGGGGAGTGCTCCCATCCCCAGCCTCGGAGCAGACTGATGCTGAGGTGGGATAAGGGACTGGGCTGGAATGTCTCGTGACCCTGATGCAAGTGACAAATACGAGAGAAAAAATGGCAGGAGCATTTGTGCTATTCCCTTGATTTACTCCTTAATTACATTTATGGTGTAAACTCTTTCAAAGTATATGTTTTACCCTAAAAAGCAGGTGTCAAATCTTCTTCAAGCCCACAATAAGAATGTGCTTGGAATTCTAGCTAGACTCTGGAGAGCATTGAATCAAGCTCAGGACTGGGCTACCACTATTATATTAAAAACTAAAATCTGACTTTTTAAAAAAATCTGTTTTATCAACATAACAAAATTTGGCAAAAATCAGGGAATTGGTCAGAGATCCAGGTCTGGAACACCAGAGGTTCTAAAGTGAAAGCTCACATGCCACAACTGCTTGAATTTTACCTGGCTGTAGATCATGGCTATCAGAACATTACTTTTATTATTATAAAGTGCATTAAACTGAAAATCCAAATAATTTACTGAGAAGATGTAAAGCTCACTTTGGAAACCACAGTATTTAATTAGTTTTTGTTGATTATTGATGATCAAGATAATTTACAGACTGCTGACATTTGTACCTTTAAACAATCTCTGAGAACAGCTAGTACACTAAAATTACAAAATAATTGAGTACAAATTATCTTATNATGATCAAGATAATTTACAGACTGCTGACATTTGTACCTTTAAACAATCTCTGAGAGAGAACAGCTAGTATACTAAAATTATAAAATAATTGAATACAAATTATCTTACTTTTATTTACAATCATAAATGAAAAAAAAAAACCCCAAACAGCTCAGATCTCAAAATAACTGCTTGTATAACTTTACAGGAGCCTGTTTATAGCTCTTATAATGTAAAACAATGTGAAATAAAATTATACTTTAACATTATGACTTTTACAGCATTTTCATTAATACTTTAAAATGTTTGAAATAAACCACAGAAAAAGGAAAAGAGAAATGAAGGAATTTGTACAGTGGAATAGACTTCCTCATTAAAATAAAATGTAGCCATTTCTTTGGAAGGGAAAAGACTAAAATTCCGGTGATTTTATGTCCACATGCACACACTCTCTCTCTGATATGTTGCAGATATCACACAGGTTAATGGAGAATATAACTGTGTCCATCCTTCAGTGGGCAGGACTGCATCCCCATGTGTGTGACCCAAAAGTACCAGCTAGAAGGGGGATTTTCTGATCGAATTTGTGTTTTATGAATTTATTAATATGATGTCTGAGGTATTATTATAGTCACGCACAAATATTTGGTTCTCACATGGCTGGTAATTTATACTTGCTATTAACTGCTAGAACGCTTATCTCAATGCTTTTCGGAGTTACTGTGTGATAGCAGAAGTATAAAATACCTTTCAGTACTGCTTATTAAAATAATACAACTGAAAGTGTTTTAAAACTAATAGTCGGTATGCGGTCCTTGAAATGGTGTAGATAATTTCCTCTTGTGTCTTTCTAGCTCTTACAGCAAGTCCAAAGGACAAGGAAGGGAACTGCACAAAAGTCAAGCTGTCCTTGGCTTTCCCTTTGCGTCCTGGGGAAGATCCCCACCCTGTGAGCACAGGCACAGAACGATCTCAGACCTGGACCCAGGATTTGATTGATTTTTGTTTAGCTGAGCAAGAAACTGAGGCAGAAATCTTTTTCTTTAGTTCACCGTTCTAGACAAGTAAGGGTGCCTCTTTCCATTTTTACTTCCATGGTTTGCCAGGCTGCTCACTGTCAATGTAGAAAACCAATAACTTTTAGATCCAAAGTAAGTTTTGTAATTATTTTGTAATGTTCTTCCGTTGTTTTAGTTCTGTCCAGTCTAGACAATTGCATGTCCCTCTTATTTTAGGAAAATAGACAAAGAAACAAAATAATGGTAGTTAACAATCCCAGCAGAACCGGCTGATATATTTCTACATTTGTTTAGGTTGTGATCTGTATTTCCCATGTAATATCCACACAAGCATTTGATGCTAAGGCCTCGGTCCACTCATTTATACGGATGCCAAAATGAAAAATCAGGAGGATACATTCAGGCAACTAAAGAAAATATTTATTATAATTACAAGATAGAACAAAGAGAGGAAAAAAAGACCTAATGAAATATTTTACTTCAAGAAAACCGTTATTCCCAGAATTGTTGCAGTGCTGGATTTTTTTTTCTTTGTGAGTTGCAAAGATATGGGTGCGAAATGACTGTGCAAGATGGCACAGCTGAGTGAGAAGCACGAGAAAATAACTTCTGCTGGTATGTATAGCAATGACTTTTTATCAAAGATTTGATTGTGAATTCAGTATTATGGACTCGTAATATGCAAATGCATTCTGCTGTTAATACACATTCATGTTAGTGCTTCCAAAGGAGCTGTTACAATCTATGCTCTGAATATGTATCAGGAATAATACACAATATGTCAGTAAAAGCAATCTATATTATGAAAATACAACCCAGAATACACAATATTTTTAATACTCATTCATAGTGTACTCTCTGGCAGCTCAAAAGGAGCAAATGTACTGTGTATTACAAACTCACGTTAAAGATGCACAAAATTAAATAAATTTTTACAGATCTCTGGATGTGATACAGCACAGAAAACATACGGTCTTATGTCCCACTGCATTATTTATTCTGTTTGTAATATATGCTTGTTTCAGTATTTTTAATTTTAGCATTTTTTGGGAAGGATTGACTAGGTATTCTTTTCAAATGGAAATATTTTTATTTTTGCGGAATTCTAGATACAGTATTTTTGCAAATGTCATTTGCTATTTGCAATTAATTTAAAACTGCTGAGAAAAGGTAATGTAAATTTCATGACTACTCACAATTGTAAGGAATGTGCATAAAATACTAATGCAGAATAATGCCAGATCTAGATACTGCTCAGGTTGCAGAAGCAAAAGGAGCCTTGTTCACCTGAAAAGCAATAGAAATATCGGGCTTAGTGTTTGGTTTTGGTTTTTTTTTTTCTAAGTACAGCCTCTAAGGTTATTATGACTAAGTGATTCACGAAAATTCATTCAGTCCCTCTAAATTTACCAAGTCTCTACAGAGTTCATGTTATAATGGCCTGTGTTCAGTTAGCCACACTTTTTAATCGATATTCCCTTCAATGTCCTGTCCTGTTAACTCAACGATGCTGTTGTCCGTTGTTTGTCTTTGCTGAGATGATCTTTAATGTTGAGTTCCAAATACCGCTGAATGCATTAAAAAACCTGGATAGAGTTTGAAATATTCTCTTTTGGTGAATTTCAAGTTTCTTCTGGAGTACTAAAGTTTTTTATTAAGGTACAATATTAACTGCAAAGTGACAAGCTGAATAACTGAAGGGAAGGTATGCAAATAAGTTAACTGTTGCAATTCAGCACACTTAGTTGTAATTGAATACTGAATATTTCTTCTTGACTTATTTGTAGGAATGTAATGAATTACTAGTTGACATTTTGTTGTGATGAAATGTCATTTTGCATGCCTCGATATATGATCTGTTACTTTTTCGTGTGAGATCTATTACCTGCTTGAGTGAGCTACTTGCTTGAGCTTGCTAAGGAATAGCTGAACCTACCATAAACCATGCCATGGGATGTGCTTCTCCCTGAGCAGGATAAAGCTTGTTGAGCTGAATTCATCGTCATGCAACTTCTTGGACTTCATTGGAGTTACATCAGGAAGAATTAATCTAAAATATTTTATTTTATTTTACTCCATAATTTATCAGCTTTAATAAAATCTTTACTAACTGTGTCAGAAATTGTTTCACAGAAACAAAATATTTATTATCCTGTTATACTTACTCTAAACAGAAAAATAAAATAGAGAAAAATGCCTTTTCATATTTTAAATTGATGTTTACACTGAGCTTAATCCTCAGTCGCTATCCTGAGCCAGGACTAAGCAGTCATTAAGACTCATTTTCCCTTTCTCCCCACTGTACTGTCCATCTTGCAGCAGAAAGACATGAAACCTGGAGAAGAATCATTTTTATGGTGGAAAGACTTCTTCCTCCCAGGGCACCGTGCAGCATTGCTGGAACCGATTGCTTCTCTAAAACCGAATGATTTCTTTATACCATTTCCGGCTATGGAAGGAGTTACATCTGCGTGTCCCTGATTTAATTTTGGGCATCCTGCTGTTTATTTGTTTCTCGGTTTGTGCTCTATGGAGGTGGATGTCCTGGGACTAGAAGGAAGGAGCTGGCTGCCCTGTTAGGACCAGCGGATGTCCAAGGCACTGTCCATCCCACTGCACTTCGACAGACGTGTTTTCCAGAGCACAGATCCTCATCCACAGCACAGCTGCACCCAGCTCTCGCCTGGCACCTGGCAGTTCACACGGCTTCAAACAAGAGGTTTTGCAGAAGGGTAATGTAGAAACTAGGCTGTGAACACCAGGAACCAAAGGTACTCTAAACTGGGCATGGCAGTGACCTTCAAATGCCCTTTTACTGTGCTTTTATGCATATACTGCATGTATTGCTGCTTTTTGACCTAAATTTAAAAGAAAATACAAATACAAACTTCACTTGTAATGTCATTTTATAATTTGGCTTTAGCTCCAAGTCTTTTCTTCAGCCCTTTTATCAGTCCTCCCATTTCAGTGCTGCTGCACTGTAAAATACTTAGAAGAGAGATATTGCCATGATCCTATGAGAAGAGGGAAGAAGTTTTGAGCAGTATAAATCTGTTAGAAATGTGTATTACAAAGTTGAAAACCATGTTCTTTGCCATGGCAGAATGATAACTTGAACTCACAGTTACTAAGGTACACGCAGTCAATCACAGAAAGATTTAGTAAATATTATTGTCTGTTTTCAGAAATATTGAAGTGATCCAGGGTGTTTAGGATGTAAAATGTTTCCAGTTTCCTCTGGTCCTCCTGATGGAAGGAAGTCAGCATCAGTTAGAGAGTAACCTTGAGGAAGGAAAGGTAAGTGTTAGGATGGGGAGAAAATTTGGGTACCTGCACCTGCACTGACTCATAAGAAATAGTTATCAATCAGTTTTCTTCACTGTGTAAGCAGTAATATTTTTAATAATTTTTTAAGAGTTATGAACAAATTTTCTACAGCATTGTTGAGATGAGCAACTCTTCTGTCCAAAACTTCCTCCATGAGAAACTATTAACTGTCCAAAAAAACTCAAAGACTAAAATTTTGCCTTGGAAAATTCAAACTAGAAATATAGCTTCAGTTTTTAACAATTTAAGTAAATAATCTTTGCAGCAGTTAATTTTGGGATATTGTGGGTTTATGCTAAATAAACAATTTGTGTCTTTCTAAAACACTTGCTTTAGCTCAGTTTTGACTGGAGGTGATATCTATCGTATGGCTTGTGAAGGAGCTCAGAGTAGAAAATGGTGATGACCAATATTGTCCTGAAGACATTTCTGCATTTTGTGCACTTTTAATAGGAATCTGTTTTACATAATTTTTTTAATCAGGAAAAAAATTGGAGTTTTGGTTTTCCTTTGAGGACATTTTTACCTGCCTACAAACTGTACTTATTGCCTGTTTACAAGTGTCTGCTTACTGCCTGTTCACATCCATCCCAAAATCTGACACGAATGGTCTAGAAGAACATACCTGAATTGTAAGATCTAGCAATGGAAGAACGTATTGGAATACATTATATTGGAATATATATGTGCAACAGAATCACAGAATCACAGAATGTCAGGGATTGGAAGGGACCTCGAAAGATCATCCAGTCCAATCCCCCTGCCGGAGCAGGAACAGCCTATAACTCGGTTGCTGTAGTAAGATAACAGCATATCTCATCTTTGTAGCCTGCTTGAAAGGCTGATAACGTTAATGTCTGATCTTCCCACTTCCTGAGAATGTTCAATAACATTTCAGAATGACAGATATTTTAAAAGAAAGGGATAAAACAGTAATTTTAGATTCACTGTGTATTTGTTAGAATTATGCTGCAGTATCAGGAAGTGCTGTGTGGTTTGCTTATGACGATGAACTTTGCCTGTCTGTGGTGTCTCATTAACAGTGACCGCATCTGGACCCATCTTTTTACAATCAGCACAGTCTCTGTTATGTAATGTATCCCCTGTTGCACAATATTTTTAATGTACTATCTGAGGAAACTGTTCTTGTTGTATATTGAATTCTCTTACCTTTTTTTTTTTTTTTTAAATCTGATTTTGCTCAGGGTTATCTCCCACTGCATCAGTCGTGATATGAGCTGAAGATACTCTTCCACTCACTCAGTGGCTTTAAACACTCTGTAGGCTGCTACACAGCTGAACCTTGGCAGGGTGAGCTCACTCCATCATCTTTTTTAAGAAGATAAACGGAAGGTCATGAAGTTTACCATGTGGGTTTCATAGATAAGGTTAAAAAAACCAAACAAACACCAACCCTGGATAGTATCTGCTCTTCATAGGCACTTATTATCCAACTAAATATTTGGAAGGCAGGGTGTAATTGGCTAAATTATTGCTCCTCCCACTGCTCCCTGCTATGTTTCCAGTTTCAGAGGGAAAAACACAAGCTTGTACATTGAGTATGAGTCATAACCTCTCTTCTGCTACTGACTCACTTGGGAGTTTGAGGTAAGTCATTCTACCTTGTGTCTCAACTGCTCTGCCCCCAGGACAGCGAGGAGAGAAGGGAAAATGGAAAGTGATGCAATGTTTTCATAGATGAAAAGCGTAGATATCGAGACCAATATTATTATTATGCAATGTAATAATAATTCTGTGTGCCCAAAATGGATTTTTTCCATAGCTTCTTCCCCACATAGAACATTTTTTTTCCATTTTGTCATGAGAAAGTTTAAAGAAATATTATGTTGTACCAAAGAACATTTTTGGCTACTGAAAT
>VZTO01016510.1:12475-38003 GCA_013400615.1 Syrrhaptes paradoxus | reverse complement strand
GCCGCCGCCCCCCGGCCCCGCGGGTGCTGGCGGCGGGGGGCGGGCGGCGCGCCCGGTTGCCGAGCCGCGAAGTTGCCGGCGCTGCGTTGCTGTCCCTCCTCGGTCCCTCGCCCCCCAGCCGGGAGTTTTCTGCATAAAACACATTAACGAGCCCTTTCGTTTGCTTGTTCCTTCAGGGTCGCGTGTTGGTTTTGTTGGAGGGGGTGCAGGCGCTCTGTTGCTCGGTGAGAGCTGGCAGATGTCCCAAGTGAGAGAACCTCTTCCTCCGGGGCCTGAAGGGCCAGAACAGGCTCCGACTGAAAACAGCTCTTTGATCTCTGTCCCTCGAGGTAAGTTGCTTTAAAGTTTCTCTGTAATTGTTGCGCCTTCTATTTGAATGATACATTTACTGATTTGTTTTGCGGGTCTCAACCCCTCTTCTCCTTCCCCTCCCCCCCGACCTCCCCTGTTTGGTGTAACTCTGTAACACTTTCATTTCCACCTCTTTACTGTTTTAGGCAGAAATTCCTATGTAGAAAATGTTAAAAAAAAAAAAAAAAAAAAAAAAAAAAGATGCACTGATGTCAGCACTGGTTTTCAGTACTTGAAAATCTGCAGTCATTCAGAGGCAGATGCTGCTCCTTAGAAACTGGCTTCTTATTTCCCAGCTTTGTGTTTGTGTTTGGAAGCTCGTTCCTGTAAAGCTCTCCTTCCAGGTCTTGCAGTAAATTGAGGAAGATTGGTTCAAGAGCAGGAGTGTTTTTCAGGTTGGAGGTCACTTTGCAGTTTTTTTCCCTAGGTTACTCTGTGATGCTGCAGCTAAAACCAGCTTCTGAGAGTATTGACTTGTTTTATATCTGCAGTTCAAAACATTGTTTCAAAGTGCGTTCATCTTAAACAGAAGTTATTTAAGTTCTGTCTTATTTACATTTGCAAAAAATAGATTGATGTTCTAGTCACCTTGGTGTAGGGAGGTTTGACAAGGTACACTGCAGGTTATCCTCAAAACAGGGAAGTGTGTTTGCCCTACTGAGCCCTGGTCTGTGAAGAGGAGATTTTTGTTTTGTTTTGTTTACAGCTACAGCTTTGTTTTCCATAATTCTGACAGTAGTTTAGAAAGTCTGAAGAACAGACAAATAAGCTTGTTCAGAAGCTCTGGCTTTATTCGTGACTGGTTAACTGGAGCAGAGCCTGGTAACACAGTTGTGCAACGGTGGATTAAAGATGCAGTCTTGTTTTTGTAACTTGGAAAATCAATAGCTATGTGAAATCAAAGTTAAGACTTATTTGAGAAACCAGAAAGTATCTGTAGCTAACTAAAAAATGTTCTGGCAGAGAGACATATTACATTGGCTTATACTAATCTTATTGTTATTTTTTTTTTTTGTCCAAGAGAATGACTCATAACTTCTAAACAGTAAAAAATAATAATAAAAAAAAATAGATACAGAAGATCAAGCATGCAGAACTGATCTGTTAGAATCATGTTTTTGCCAGAAATCTGTGATACAAGTTTATTCTCAATGTGTTGGTTTTGTCTGTCATGTGACCAAGTGGCCACACTTGTTAAATTGTGCACGTAGGCCATACATCACACTTACTGAAGTTGGGAGTCAGTGAACTCACTAGCCTGAAAAGTAGTCTCGTTCTTACAGTGCTACTTGGAGTTTTCACTATGACATAAAGTCTTATGTGATTCCTTTTTGTAAGATTTTCAGTACAGGCTCTTTATGAAAGGTAAGGAGACAAATACTGATCTGTCCACAGACAGGTTATGTGCAGAAAGTCTGAATGACACCATTACAGCTCACAGCTGTTCGTGTGGAGGTTTATAAAGTTATTTTTTTTTTAGGGATCAGAAAGGTACAAGGAAGTGTAATGTGCTGCTTTAGGTTTGCTCAGACCACACCTTTCAAGGCACACACTCAATTTTAAAGCACATGTATAGTTCACAGAAAGACAAGGCTGAGTTTTTTTACAGAATTCAGCATTCAAGTCCATAATTTTTATTCTAGTGAACTTAGATTTAAGGATAACTGTGGATATTTGTTGCTTTTCTTCTAGCCTAAGTCTGTTGGGGAAATGGGGGTGGAAAGAGGAAGAGGTGAGTTCATAACATTTCCAGTCTATATTCCAGCATTTCTGTTGTCAGCTTTGCAGTGTGTGGTTACAGGGTAAGGTAGTCCAGATATTCCAGGACTAAAGATCGAAGATAATACATCTGGGACTTTCAACACCCCCTGCTCTTCCTATAGTACCCCCCCCCCCCAGGACATCCAAAAGTACACTGACTTCTCCAGAATTTGGTGATAATTTTAAAAGGTGTGGTTGAAATTAATATTATTTCTGGAAATAGGCTAGAAGTATTTGGAAAAAGATTGCAATAATGTGAAAAAATTACTGCTTTTCTTAGGATCACATCTTATTTATGTGATGACTCCATATGTTTACAGTGAGATACTTGAAATCTGTGTCCACCCAGGAACAAAGATTCCTTAAGCAGAAAAATATGGCTCATGTTGCATGTATAATAAAGTATTTATGTGCATTCTAGTGAGAAGGAATTTTTGGTTGGTAACAGCATAGTTTGATATAGTTTCTATATTTGTTTAACTGACATAGACACCTTGTATCCTGAGAACAAACTTCTCCTCTTCTGTAGTTCTGTGAGGTGGCATAAAAAAATCCAGACCTTCAAAATGCTCCTTTTGCTTGCTGTCATATACATTCAGGTGCTGAAGCATTGTGTTTATCCATGAAAGGAAAAGAAACTTAAATATTCAGCAAATAGCTATCCCACAGCCTAATTAAAAGCCAGACCAAAGTCATGGAGCTTAGGCAGATCACAGGGATGTTAAATCAGTTGTGGGGATGGTGAAAACTGTCCGTTGAGACACAGTTTGACCTACACATGTGGCATGTCCTGGCTTTCGCAACTTTACGGAATTTCTGTGTGTTGCTTTAACCAAAATGCTCCCTCAACAAATCTTCCATCAATGCTCTTTCTTGTTGGTTCATTTTTGAATTAACACATAAATAGCTGTAAGCTTATTCCACTTTGGCCCTCCACAATTGTTGTGCTGTGAGAGAGAGCGAATGAAACCACAGCATCTTCTTGAGGGGCAATGTCAATAGTCCATTTCCATCTTTAAACCATTGTCTGTGCCAACAGAGTCTGCTGCTCTAAGGATGAAGGTTTAACTTAATTTCTGCAAACATCTAGTTCATTTTTGCAATATCCTTCCAAAAGGGCCACTCAGGATCCTGGTTCTGCTGTCTCTTGGAATCAAATTGTGGCTCCTTCTGCCTGTGTGCTGTGTGATGTAGTCAGTGTCTATGCTCAGACCGCTTCAATCTGGCTGTGATCGAGTATCTTCTCCACTGGTGGCTACTGAAATAATGTCCCTAAACAAGGCATGTGACATTCTGTGACCATTAGCCTCTCTGCTTTAAGGAAAATGTTTCATATGTTACAAGTCCCACCATGTTTATTGCCTGGACTGTGGGTAGACTTTTTCCATGAAACCCTCTGCGTTTGGATAAAACAGAGAATACAAGAGAGAGAATCAGGCCACACTCTGGAAAGTGTAGGACTGTAATCTATAAAGTATTTGGAATGCTTTTACCTTTGCTTGTGTAACTAAATGTAATAACAAGTGAATCATGTTTAGCTTTCTGAATTTAGAAAGAAAAGGAATAAAATAAAGAAAAAAAACCCATTATGAAACCAAGACTGATAATAGCACTTCAGCTACAAGAACTTGAGAGTGGTGAAGCACTGGAACAGGTTGCCCAGGGCAGCTGTGGATGCCCCATCCCTGGAGGGGTTCAAGGCCAGGCTGGATGAGGCTTTGGGCAACCTGGGCTAGTGGAGGATGTCCCTGCCCATGGCAGGGGGGTTGGGACTGGATGATCTTTAAGGTCCTTTCCAACCCAAACCATTCTATGATTCTGTGGTGGAAATCCACTAGACTTTTTGGTTTTGATGGGGTAGGGGAGGAGGATAGAGAAGTCTAGTAGAAATAGTCAGACTGAAATTCTATAAGCGACCGTTCTCTCTGGTGCAAATCATGTCACTGTCGCTGGATGGAGGATGCAGTTTTGATCTGGTGTCTGAAGAAACCATATTCATCAACTAATGCTTCCATTCAGAAAAGTACGGAAAGCACGTGCTCCTCTTCAAGAATGTGGTTCAAACCCCTTCGTGTTTTTTGTGCTTGACTGTTTCCACGATGAGGAGCACTGAAGGACCATACGGCTTGGTGGGATGGTGTGACAGAACACTCACTGCAGGGAACGTCTGGCCCTTCTTGGGGCAATCATTACTGTCACCAGAACTGTTGCACTTTACCAGCATTGCCTCAGCGTTATGAGTAATAGATTTTTAACGGTTAACCAGTGCACTCAGATTGCTCAAACTTACCAAAAGCTTCCTCTGTCTTTGTGTTCCCACTTGCGATCTGACAAGAGCTGAGTGAATCCGTGTTGTTTCGTTGCTGGCTGTCAGTACCGAGGTGCTTATTGAACGTTACTGAGTGAAACTTTCAGAAGTGTCTAACTCTGGGTTGTCACAAAAATATGGTTCTGCTTTCAGTTTCACGTGCATGCCGTTCCAGGGAAGTGATTCATGTCCACATGAGCGTGATGGGCTTGTACTTCATAGAGCTCACTGTACAGTCTTGCATCAAACTTCAAATACTTTTGTTCCGTCTCATAGGCTAATTTTATATCAAAAGCATTCTTCTCAAATTCCATCCCAGGCCTTCAGAAGTTTGACTTCTCTTTGTTTTAAATACTTGGTTTTTGCTTGTAAGCAGCATCCAGCGCAGAGTGTGTTATGCCAGGGTTTTGGTGTGGGTCAGCGGTGCACTTTGGGAGTGGTCTGCCCCCGCTGTGCTTTGCATTGTGGAGGGGTTCTGGGGAGTGACCTGCACTGAACTTCTTTAGGACAAAATTGTCTGAAAGATGCACTGCAGGAATGTGCCTAATGCATGCCAGCCACTGATGAGCCTTCAGTCCTTGAGATTAAACTTGAGAGCTAGTCCCAAGCAGAAAGCCCCTGGAAGATGTATGATGTGGAATGTGTCCCTAAAATCAACCCTTTCCCTGTGCAGGCTCGCTTTCACCGGCCCATCCCATTGCTGATGTAGACATAGCCACCAGGTATGGCTTAGTGCTTATGTGAAACTGGTTTGTGTGTGTGCGTAACATTTGCTTAGCGCTTATGTGAAACTGCTTTTGTATGCATGCATAACATTGTTGGATGGATGACATAAATTTATAACTGACCACATGACAATTGGTGTGATTATTTGTGAAAATAAGTTTTCGCTTCTTTGTATGGACTTTGTAATGCTTTTAATAGTGCAGAGTGCCTATTTGCATGTTGCTATTAATTTTTAATTTATCACAACTGAAATTTGTCCAGGGCTGTCAAACTTGTAGTACATTCATAGTTGTTCCATAGCTCACACCTGGAAAATTCTGTGTAAGAGCTTTCCAAGAAGTTCAGCTGAATTGCTCGAATTTTAAGAGACTGATTTTTTTCAGTGGCATTCTAGAGGCCATTGAAAGTTGCCATGAGACAAGTGGAAGCCACTGAAATGAAATAAAACCAAACTTGTTATTTCAGTTTTAAAACAAGCAAACATCCAGATAGAGGCTTCCAACTCCGTAATTTGTTGATTATCAGTGTTAGATTGTGCAGCCAGTCATTAACCAAATTAGATAGTTTCAGGAAAATCGTGAACTGGGTCATTCTGTTACAGGAACTTATGTGAAGTGCCTACAAGTTGCAGGCGTTCCATGAAGTAGCTGGTGGGTGTCACCGTTAATGGTTGCATTGTGAAACCTGGTGTGATCACAGTCCCATTGTGTTATTGTTGCGGACAGTGGAATTTTCAGTAGGAAATGGTATCCTCAGTGGCTCCTTGCCAGCGAGGATGTTAATGAACAAAGGAAGTGTTGGAAAGGCAGGGTTTGCCACATGCTCTCCAGCCCCTCCTGACCCCTGTAGGCTTGAGACACAGAACTGTTTTGTTATCTTTCCTTCGGGAAACATTCTTCCACTTTTTTGTTGCCCATAGTCCTACTTTTGTGTGGGGTTTTGTTTTGTGGGAGTTTTTTTTTTCACTTTTGTAATGTCTCTCTTTGCTGTGAAGGACAAAATTCCATGTGGGATGGTTTAAGCTTTGTGCATGTGTGTTTAAATCTGCATCGGCTTGTTCAGGGATAGCTCACGCCTCGGAAGGATTCGTGTTTGTATCCCAGCAGCTGGGTCAGGTTTAGGTGCTTAAGTGATCTTCGCCCTGTTCTTCCATAATTTCTCTGCCCTGAAGCTGTCAGGCTGTTCCTGTTCCCGCATTTTTGGAGGTCACAGTGACTCCCCTGCGCTGCCCTGTTCCGATTGTCCCTCTCTCCTTGATGAGAACGATGCCCTCAGGTTTACAGAAGTCTTTCTCAGCAGTTGCTTTTGCTTCTCTTGTTTGCTGCAGTCCACCACATTGTTGGTAAGCAGAAAACATGTGTCACAGCAACAAAGCCTTCTGCTGTTGCAGCGGCAGGGTTTTAAACTCGTTTTACAGCCACAGTGTCCCTAAGTCAATAGACAAACCCCAAACCTGTTTCTCAGGTCCCATTTGTCCTGTGGCTGGCCAAGCACTCTTACAGTTCACACACTTGGACGGGATTGCTGAGTCAGCGTATTGGCTTGTGTTGTCTAATGAACAGAAATAGCTGCTCACTCACTGAGGACCTGCAACCCAGTTGATATGAGCACGTGTTTCCATATTTTTTTTTCCTGTGTTCAGGGTTGAATATTACAGAATTACTGGGGTATGATGCAATGTCTGAACACAGTAAGACCCGTTTCTGTGTCAACTCCAGAGGCACAGTAGGGTGTGAAGGGGCAGCTGGAGTGTGGATGTTCACACGGACAAGCACTTGGAGAAGAAAAGGTTGTTATTGGTCGAATTGTTGAGTTCTTTGAGGTGTTTCCTGCAAATGTACGTCCATTACCTATATTTTTTGTGTATTTTCTATCAGTTTTGCATATTACTGGGCATCCACTCAATGTGCTCTCCGCTATCATACAGAAAGACAAACTAAATATAACTCTGAAAGAAAAGGATGCTTCATTGGAAGTTCTGAGAATTTTTCAGGAATTAGTTTGACCTTTAACCCAGGAACTTCATAGAAGATGGCATTGGAAAGGATCTGGATCGATTTCCGTATATACTCTTCTTCCCTAACTATACATAAGTCTTTCTTGACAATTCAAGCTATTTCTCAAATTTTCTTGTTGATAGGGCTATTGCAATAGTAGCCTTGTTGCTGACTCAGGCTGCTGCCACTGTTGTGTTGGTGGAGTCTTGTAAAATGTATTTGTAGAGATGCAAATAAATTGATGCAACCTGAGGCACATCTTCCAAACTAAAACAAGGGTTAACTAGTCTCAACGGTGAAAACAATTTTTGATTCTATGAAATACATGTATTGCTGTAATTTTAAAAATAATATAACAAGAGTATGGTAAAATGAATGTATGTACTGTAAAAGTGGTTTATATATGCTTTACTAATTACAAATAGCAAAAAATAAGAAGTTCCCTCCGTTCACTTATTTAATGAAACAGTAAATTTGAGATGTGATTAAAATTCTTAATTTTTCACTAAGCAGCTTACCGGTTGTCTAACATAGATATGATTTGGCTGTTAACCATCTCAATTTTATAGTTTGCTAGCATATTATAACTTTTCCTTACGTAAACCTTAAACTCACATTAATCTCTACACAAGCAGAGTTTTTGCCCGTGCTTGCCTGCAGGATAAACCACAGGGTGCTCTGTGTGGTGACACTCCTGCAGGGCTTTTGGCCAGAAGTGCTTCAGCCCAGGGACTGCCGTTAATTTAGGAGAGGGACAAGCCACACAGGTCGTGGGTCTGGGTGCTGAACCGTGGTAGGTGAGGGAGGCTGTAGCTTTGGTGAAATGACCTAGGGTAACTTACCGTGGTTTTGAAGAGAGATTGGATTTCTGCCTCTACATTGCCAGGCTCAGAACATAATGAGTCTTTTCTTTCCGTTATTTGAACTGCTGGGAAGAGCATCTCTTTTTCTTCCTGGCTGCCAGTTGTGGGGGTTAGTCACAGGAGAGTGGAAGGGTGCACTAGAGGAAGCAGAAGCTAAAATACGGAGGGAAAAACTTAAGGTCAAGCTTGATTAAAACACAGAAATGTTATAAATTTATTTGGAGATGCAGTAGAAAAAGTCCCTGCCTACCTGTGGCCAGATCCAGCCGTTAGTCTGTGTGCCAGCTGTAGGCTTTATTAAAGCAGCTTTGCCACAAGCATGGCACATCAGGATAGATTAAGGTCTTGGCGTTGATTCTTACTGGCCTTGTGTTGTATTGTCTTCCATCAGCTACTCATCGCGCTTTTGCACCTAACACAAAAATAATGGCATCGACAAACCACAGACTCGAGTGTTCTCGGGGCTGTTTTAATGTGTGACTGGTTCTAGTTGGTAGATTGTAGTTGCACCTCTAGAATTAAAAAAAAAAGTAAAAAATGTTATGATTCCATTGTCAGTTGTTTATTATAAGGATATAATCAAGAAATTCCTTCATACTAAAACTGAGACCCAGTGCATATTCAAGAAAAAAACCAATTAATCAGGACACCAGTATTTTTCAATTTTCAGTGTTCTGGTGCATTAGAACGGATGTATGAAAAAAATCTTAAATAAACATAGCTGAAGGTCTACTTTTTATAATGCCTTATTGCACTAAGTCTGGCTGGATCGGAGTTAATTTTCTTCATGACAGCCCCCGTGGTGCTGCGTTTGGGATTTGTGACTAAGGCAAGGCTGATAGCACAGCAGCGGTTTGGCTGTCCCTGGACAGCACTTGCACAGAGTCAAGTTTTCTCCTTTCCCTCTCTGCCCCCTCGGTGCGTGGGCTGAGGGTGGGCAGGGGGTTGGGAGGGAACAGAACCCAGACAGGCTGGCCAGAGGGATGTTCCACACTGTGTAACATCACGGTCAGCAATAAACTCTGAGGGGAGGAGGTTTTGGGGGAGACAGCCATTGCTTGGAGAGCAGCTTGGACATCGGTCTGCTCGTGGGAGGTGGGAGCGATTGCCTTTCCATCACTTGTTTTGGTTTTTTCTTCCTCTTTCCTTCACTTATTAAATTATATCTTGTCTGGTGAGTTTTCTTGTGCTTTCTGTTCTCTCCCCTCGTCCCTCGGGGCTGGGGAGAGAAGGAGCAGCCTTTTGGTCCTTGGGTAATTCTGAAGTACAAAGTAAGATACCAAATACATGTTTAATGTTGCTGGTGTGGGTTTCTGTTGTAGACTTTTCATGGGGAAGTCTTCATATGAATTCAATAGATCAAAGAACAAGAAAGAACGAGCACTCAGTGTTACTTGCTGTAAATTTCCTATCAGCATTGCTTAGTGATCAGTTGCAACATTGGGTTTTTTTTTTTAACTTTTTAAAAGTGATTCTTACTTCTTTCTTGTTAACTCTTGATACTGTTTTCATGCTTTTGACTGGCCATTTTCCAGATCCAGCTAGAATAGTCAAAGTAACCATGAAAAGTACACATACAACCTATACAGTAACAAACCAAAACAAAACCCCAAATTAAAACTAAATCCCTATGAGTAGTGGTGACTGATTGTGTTCTGCACTTTAAATTTATTAGCTAAAAATGTAATCTAGAACACTGAGGGCACCATAATGTTACCAGTAACATTTTCTTAAGAGTTGTTCATTACACGAAATGGGACTCTGCAAAGTGTATTGTGTACAATAAAATAGTGTACAGTAATGCTCCATTTTTTTACAGCCACTGCAGGGTAGGTATTGTTGTAATCTTGATGTTATTGCAGTAAAGTAATTTAAGATAAAAATCTCCTAAAATAGCTCATTTAAACTTNTTGTTTGGTTTTGTTTGTTGTTGTTGTTTTTTGCTAGGATAAGTATCTAGGTGAGATCAGGGCAAAATGGAAACCTCACTGAAGTCAATGGATATCTTCCCTTTCACTTCAGGACCTTTGTGCCAACCCCAGTGAAGCAGTTCATCTCAGGGTGGGCCTGAGGAAATATTGACGAGTTGTTGACGAAATGGTGAAGGGAGGGAGGGCTGAGAGATGAGTACCACGGAGGTAGCAGGATCGGACATTGCAGAGGTGGAAATTAATAGAAGGGGAGCAGCAGTGCTTGAAGGCACACGCTACTGTCCGTGCAGGATGGGATATATTATTTTGAGTGATGTTCAGTGCCTTGGTTTAATAGGGTGGATAACAAAGGCTGAAAGTTAGGATTTAAAATCAAACTGCTGTTGGTTACATAAAGAAACAAACCTTTAGGATGTCACAGTAGCAATAAGTGATTTTTCTGTGTCTCAGGACTGGAATCGTTGCTTTAGTAGAGGACATGGTATCAAAACATTGTGTTAAGTGGTTCATGAACACGTTCTTGTTTGAAACAAATAAATAGAGCTAACGTACTTCCCAACAGCTGCTCATTTAGATTTACTGTAAATGTTAAATGTTGTACATATATGTACAGCAATCAAGAACAGATTTTTGTGTGTGAAATTGACAATTAAAACATTAATAACAACAAAAATGAAAGCTGTCACCTTGGTCTGAGAAAAGGCAGGTCTGCGTGTGTTAACTGGCAAAATCATCAAAACAANCTCCATTTTTTTACAGCCACTGCAGGGTAGGTATTGTTGTAATCTTGATGTTATTGCAGTAAAGTAATTTAAGATAAAAATCTCCTAAAATAGCTCATTTAAACTTACTTTACATGGAAAGCAGAGTGTACAATGCTTGCATTTCTTTTACACTAGCTCTCTCCAGGACATTGCTTATTTTCATTCAGTCTGTTTCAGGGCAGTTTTCAAAGACTTTTGAAATGTGTTTGCACCTAGTACCTACCTGCCCAGGCAAAATCATCTTGCTTCAGTACAGTGAGATTTTTATCTGTTTTATCAAGTAGAAAAAATGTTATCTAATGTGTGTCACAGAGGTTGAAAAAAAAATCTGTTTTTTGGTTTATTTTTTTTGTTGTTGTTGTTNGCTTGAAGGCACACGCTACTGTCCGTGCAGGATGGGATATATTATTTTGAGTGATGTTCAGTGCCTTGGTTTAATAGGGTGGATAACAAAGGCTGAAAGTTAGGATTTAAAATCAAACTGCTGTTGGTTACATAAAGAAACAAACCTTTAGGATGTCACAGTAGCAATAAGTGATTTTTCTGTGTCTCAGGACTGGAATCGTTGCTTTAGTAGAGGACATGGTATCAAAACATTGTGTTAAGTGGTTCATGAACACGTTCTTGTTTGAAACAAATAAATAGAGCTAACGTACTTCCCAACAGCTGCTCATTTAGATTTACTGTAAATGTTAAATGTTGTACATATATGTACAGCAATCAAGAACAGATTTTTGTGTGTGAAATTGACAATTAAAACATTAATGACAGCAAAAATGAAAGCTGTCACCTTGGTCTGAGAAAAGGCAGGTCTGCGTGTGTTAACTGGCAAAATCATCAAAACAACAAGATCTGCTGTTTTGTGAAATAAGCTTTATCCCTCAGATAACCTTACTATGGAAATTTCCCTGCATCTTGTACATACTTGGAGAGAAGAAATCATTTTTCCTTTCATCATAGGCTGAATGTTGACTTCTATTCAGGAATGGCTTTTAAGAGGCTATTTTTTTAAAAATGAAAAATAGGTAATTGTGTTATAAAAATTTTTCTGAATTTCTGTACTGATCAGTTTTGAAGTTTCAGAATATTTGTCTTTACTTATATGTTCACTTGTAAAGAATAGAGAGCAGACTTGTGTGGAATTTTTTTGGCTTTTATATGCCAGAGCCCACATGTATGTGGGCAAAAAAACAATGGATTTTTGTGTGAAAAAGCAATTCAAATTTTTAACCAAAAATTTTGTGGAAGGTAACTAAATATAAACAAACTCAGCTGTAACTTGTTACAAAGGCTGCTGAGTATTATTTTGCGTGATTACACAAAATGGCTAAAAGACTTTATTAAAGAGGAATTATTTTGACCTAGACAAGAAAACAAATGGTAAATCAACTTTATTAGGAAGTATTTCTAAGGAAGCTACGGGAGATGCTAAGACAAGTTATATTTTATGCTCTCTTGGTTTTAGTTTTCAAAGACGAGTTTTGTTCACATAGAGGAAAAATACCATAGAAACTGATATCTGAAAATTTCTTTTGACTTAGAAAAAACTGACCAGGAGAATACTGCAGCAGGAGATAAAGACATAAACCAGCCTTCCAGTAACCACAGTATACAACCAGAGATCCAGGACCAGTCCATCTGGGAAAATCGCACTGATGGTGACCTCATCAGAAGTAAGTATTTCCAGAACAAATTGCTTCCATTTAGGCTTGCTTTCGCACTGTAACAGAATACTGCCTGTTGACTTAAGTGAAATGTGTGTCAAATGCGATTGTGTTGCAATTATAATGATGTCTACCGAGTTTATTTCACTGGGTGACTCCTGTCGGTGTGCATAAGCAACAAGTTCAAGGGAAGGTGTGATTTGAGTGGTGCAGTATAATATAGACCTCTGTAGCGTCTACATTTTAAAGCCTTGATGTTATATTCTTCTCTTGTCATTCACAATGGGAGCTGTGTACTTAGCAGGCACCTGAGCTGCAGCACGCAGCTGTGCTGGGTGTCGTCACCTTTGGATTCTCGGGTTTTACATTGAAGTGGCAGGGTAAGCTGTGCTGAGAGCAGTTGCTTCCAGATGCACGGAGTACTGCTCAGGTGTAAGTTTATGAAGATTTTTTCCTCCTGAAGTAGTTATTCCTTTCAAAACCAGAAGAATGCTGTAGGGCAAGGTTTTAGACCTGTGTTATGAAACTGTAGGGGTTTTTAGTTATTTTTTACATTTCCACGTTCCTAGCGTATGTCTTGGATACTTTAAAACATGAAAAAGTATGTAAGATTATTTCATTTTTTCTGGCTTGAATTGAAGATTGTGTGCTGTCCAAAAGATCATCCACAACTGCACCCTCCTGAGGCGAAAATATTTCTGTCAGCTGCCAGAGCTAATACTGCTTTAAAACTCTGTGAATGCTTGAACATTAGTTGCTCAAGGGAGGGACAGCATGAGAAACTGTTCTCTAATTATAGGGTGTATTCAGAAAGCAAATAGACTAAATGCTGAGTGGTTCTCCAGCTCTCTGAGATCGTTGTCTGACCACCCACTTCAGGGTCAGTCTGTCTTTACACGGCACATTTACTGCACAATACTTCTAAAATTTCTGTTGCCATAACTGTTGATTTTCTCTAGAGCTATCTGTTACTTTTGCTGCTGTACTTCTGTGTTTTGTTTTGTTTTTTTTAATCTTATCTATTCATTCAACTTCTCCTGAACTTTGTGTTAGCATTTGAAGTTCAAGTCTTAGTTACTAATTTTTTTCTAAATGATGAATCCTGCTAAATACTTGCACCCTTAATGTATTGAAAAGTTATCTACACCCTTTACAGGAAATGTGGATTTAGCATGTCGGATATTTATCTGACAATTTAGAAGCAATTCTTAAAGGGCTACAAAGAGGAAGAATTGTCTTGCACAGCTCGAGAGTTTACTTAATGCTAAAAGATTATTATTTTAGACCTAACAGTCCCTTGACAAGCAATTGCTTTGTGCTTATGTTGAGGACACGGGAAGGGGCGTATGGCATCTGCTGCATTTGGAGTGGCCTCCTTCTCATTCCCTCTTCCTGGAGGCTTCTGTATTCCTAGACCCGTGGGGAAACAGATTTATTTCATAGCAGTTAGCAGCGTGCCTGAACTATGGAGGAAAGGACCGAGGAGAGTGGGGTGGTGCTGTGCTTCCTCTAATCCGTGTTACCACCGCAAGGACGTGCTGGAGCGGCTCCACTGGGGAAGCGGGAGAGGAAAAGGGAAATTTTTCAACATGTAGAAGTTGCAGCAGATTGTGCATGTCCCTGGCGGTGACGAAAGGGTAAAGTGACTTGACGGCTATAGACAGTTGTGTGTCTCTGTGGTGGGAGGGTTATCTGGATTGAAAAAGTAACAGAAGAAAGGGCAAAGACAGGATAAAATTCTGAGGTGGGTATGTGTGTATGATGCACTTCTCCAGTGTGTGTAACTGTGCTTCTCCGGGGGTCACTAGTAGTTTTACTGTTATTTTGTTGAAAGCGAGTGAAAGCTGGAAGTTTCTCAAACTCTTTGCTGAGTTTTGTGTAGCAGTGACTTTGCTTTGAGACATGCTTGAGTAGCTACTATGGTGCAATACCCTGTTTCAGATTTGTAGGGTTTTTTTAACCTTTAATATTCCTAGTCTTCTAGAAGTGTTGTGGGTTTGTGTGGGGGTTTGTCTGGTAGCAGGGAGGGGCCACAGCAATGGCTCCTGTCAGCAGCTGCTAAAGGTTTCCCTGGGCTCCAGCTCTGCTGGCAGTGAGGGAGGGGCTGCAGTGGCCCCTGTAAGTGACTGATAAGGGTTCACCATCACCCCTTGGCTCCAAGGGTTTAGTAACCGGGCAGGGCTCGGGTGGACGGCTTGGCTTCTGTGAACTGACCTGCCGTAGCCCAAGCCTCTGCCATGGCTTGCCCGGGAGCCAGTTTCCTCGGGAGCCGATGAAGACCTGCGGCAGAGAGAGAAGCAAGATTTTGAGAGGAAGGACCACACAACACTCTGGTCAGAAAAGGGAAGCAAGAAAGAGGGAGGTTTTCCCCTTAGAATTTCCCCTGCAGCGTGGTGAAGATTCATGGTGACACACAATTTGTCCCTTGGGGCAGCCGATGAGAAGATGCAGCCGTGGAGGACCCCACGCAGGAATTTTGGAGAAGCCCATGCCGGAGCTGGGCAGTTGTCGGGACTGTGGCCCTGTGTGGGAAGGACTCACACTGGAGCAGTGTTTGAGAAGGACTCTCCCGTGGGAAGGGACCCCACTCTAGAGCTGGGACAGACTGTGAGGACCCTCCCCTGAGGAGGAAGGAGCTGGGACTGACTGCATCCCCCATCCCCTGCCCCCCTGCGCCGCTGGGGAGGGGGAGAAGGTCCAGAACAAAGCCTTTGGGCTTTGGGCAGAAGGGAGGGGTGGGGGAGAAGTGCCTTTTATAAGATGTGGTTTCTCTCTCAGTATCTTGCTTCTTGTTGTAAATAGTTAATAAATTCAATTGTGTTTTTTGTTCGTCCCAAGTCATGTTGGTTTCTTGCCCATGACCCCAAGTGGTGAGTGAACCCCTCCCTGTCCCTGCCTCAGCCCACCAGGTGTTTAACAAAAAAATGTCCCTGTGGCTTTATAAACCACGACAAGATGGAAGAAACAAAAAGGGTGAAATTGAAGCAGCTTCTTTTTCTTTTTTGCTTTGCTTTGCTTTTTTTTTTTTTTGGTCAGGCTCTGAGTAGGGAATTCTGTTCTATTTTAGAAAAATGAGGAGCAGTGTGTGGCTCAATTGCAAGTACTTCTTATAGCTTGCAAAAGTTTTACAATTTGGTCTACCTAGTAACTAAAGTTCAAAACAGAGAACAAACAGAGCAAAGAAAAGCTTCTTTGTCACAGGCATTACTTCGGTATTTCATCTTAAATAACAAGTGTTGCAGCTCCGAATGGCTGTGATTCACCCAGATCTATTATCCCTCTAGACTAAAGTTTGCATAATATTGCATACTGAAAGATGCTTGAGGTTAGAAATAAACAGTGTTTTGATCATTATGGTCTGCTTCAAAACTGTTTCTTTAAATTGTTTTAGACAGGGCATACTTTAATTTTCTTGGGTTTTAGTAACAATACACCACTATCCTAATGATTCAGTTTCTTTTTTTCCCATGCAGATTGTTTTCCACCCCCACAGCTGATACATAATCCATTTGTGTTAGCCTTAGTTTTCACTTTATAAATGTTTCCAGCATTTAATTTCCAAGGTTTTCCTTGTTTGCATCTGTTTTATCCTGCTGTTATGTGGAAGTAGATTAATCAGTCAGTTTTACTGGCACAACAACAACGAAGTCCAGTGTTAGAGGCTTTGTGATGACTTCATTATGTATGATTTCTCGTTTGTACTTGTGAACTCAGTTTACCAGGCAACATCAATAAACTGAAATGCCGCCCCCGTTTTCCACAGTAAGACGTTTTTGGTTCACCTTACCCTTGCAGTCGTTTTTTCAAGCCCCCTTTTTTTAAATCTCTAGATGATGAGATTTCCCCAAATTAGCCCTTTCCCCACCTCCTTTGGGGCAGCCCTTCTCCCCTGGATGAAAACTTTCATAATATCCTGGGTAAAAACGGCTGATGAAGCTTAAACCATGGAATTAATCAGTTTTGAAAAGCTTGGGAATCATGGTAGAGGACTATTAGCTTCCAGTCCACCACTGCTTCAAAAGGTTGCCATGTACTGACATAGAAACAGGGGAGAGCTAAATAAGGGGAAAATGGTTATATTACCTTTAATTAATGCACTTGCATAACTGTTACTGGAATACTGCTCAGTAGGAGAAGGGTCGGGGAGAACCACAAGTATCTCAGGAATGGCTGGAGTAGTTGAAAACACGCCTTATTGTGGAAAAGCTCCTGGAGATCAATCTGCTTGGTGTTAAGAAGGGGGGTGGAAAGGGGCTTGCCAAGTCCCTAGGAAGCACGATACCCCGGCGAGCAGAAATGCGGTCGGAGAATGCTTCAGCTGTGCCAGGCGAAGGGAGAACTGGGTGTGGGAGAACTGGATACAGCCTCTGGAAGTCCAGATAGACTGGGAATAAGGTGTACGTTCCTTAACAGAGTATTTGAAAGCAGGAGGAACTGCCAGGTGTGTGGTGGTTTAGGTGTCTTAAAAGGAGTTGATTGTCACAAGGTGGCCATTGCTGTCCAGGTCCTTCAGTTTCAGAACCTGAGTGTGAGTCTGGTTTCCACAGTGGTTCCCCCAAACTGGGATAACCTCTATATTTTTCATCTCAGGTAGTCTTCAGAGCAGTACTGAGACCTATTCCTTTCCCTTCACAGACGCACACATATTTTGGATTTTATTTTAGGTTGCGGAGGTTCTGCTTTTCAGAAGAGCTCAGCCTTCGAATGGCTCCATCTGCTTTTCCTTCTTCTTTGGCAGAGTGTTTTAAACATCTGCAGACACCTTCTGCTTATTTTCATTGTATGATCTGGTGGCCTGCAATGGAGATGTTCTGCCTCTGTTATCACTCCCCTTTGACAAGTGGGACGTGAATGGTAAAGCACGCAGCAGGAACCTGTGGCTGCAGGAATGTCGCCATAGGAGGCTTTGCTGCTCCACGTTATCAGAATGCCTGACTTTGTTCTTTGGGAAAGGTTGGGATTTTTTTTTCCCCTCTTAAAGTAAAAAAGGCGATAAAGGTGGGCTTCAGGATATTTAGGCAGAATTTTTACGGAGGGTACTAGGTTATCATCAATGTGTCCTGTTATGTAGGGGAAGGAATGTTTGGGCAGGAAGAAAATGCCAGTCTGAACACTGTTTGCTTGTGAGGATTTATTCTCCTCTCCAGTTCTCAGGCAGGACCTTAGCTATGTGATATTTAAGAAAACAAAAAACATCTACCATAGATTCAAATTGTCATGAATAATTGATTAGTAATAATCCAATTCTCAAGATTAAATACCTAAAATATGCCCATGTTCTGCAGATAGAAAGGTCATTGCCATCCATCATTTCCTAGCTTCAATTGCCTCTTTCTCTTCCATGAAACACCCTCCCAGTAAGAGTGATTCTTGAGAAAAGGGATGCTTCATTCAGCATTGTGGGGATTAAAAAATTTTGCATGTTCGTGTGCCCACTATTTTATTTATTATATTTCTTTATTGCATTTTGCTTTATTGAAATATAAACCTAGGTATTTTTTTTGATGTTTGTTTTCTATATTTTTATGTTGACATTTTTACTTTACATGACTATTTAATTTTGATGTCTTGCAATTCCCTTTTCCTACTGGCTAAGGAAGTGAGTGATTTCCATAGTTTAAACTATGCAGTTTGGGTTTGGGACTTTTTTTTCCCAACAAGAAGAAGATAATCTGCTGTTAGAACTGTTCTTTTTGTCTGATATTAATCCAAATATCTTTTCTTGCCTAATTTATAGTGCACGATCTTGCAATTATTGTGATTTCAGGTGACCGTGTTTATTCTGTCTAAAAAATAACGCAAAGTTCTCTTCGGAGTATTGGCAGATCCAGTCTTCCTGCAGTGTAAGCAGTGTGTGAGTAGAGAAATCACGCAGAATAGGTTAATGGAAATTATTCAAAATATATTGAGGGTTTGAAAGGTATGTTCTTTTAGCTAGAGAAGGGATTTATGTACAAAGTTCCAAATATACCCAGGTATAAAAAAGTGAGCCTATGAATGAACAAAATCAGGAGTGCAGTGTTGGATGTTTAGGTCCTTCTTCAGAAAAACATAAATTTTTGAGAAATCTCGCCAGTCGTGGTAATGAAGGTCCTTCCTGAGAACTACTGTCCCAGAGAGCTTGCCTGTGTTACTTCTGGTTTTGCNTCCTGAGAACTACTGTCCCAGAGACATTTTCTAACCCTCTCTGCAGCAGAGAGCTAGCCTGTGTTACTTCTGGTTTTGGCCTCGACTTCTTTTACTATTTCTGTTCCAAAAGTCCTCAGAAACCTCTCATGCCTATTGAGTCTGAGGGATTTTTACCTTCTTCTGGACCAGCTGTAAGATAGCTGACAACACATGCATTTTTGAAAACATTCTTTAAAAATAGAACGTGATTTATTATAATAGTTTTGTACTGCTTTTGTCTGGGAAAGAGTTCATTTTCTGCATAGCTGTCTACCAGGGCTACACCACAGCAAGTTTTCAGCCCCTAAATAGTGACTTTGATCTATATAGACGGGGAGAGAGCTACGTGTGTTGTAAGCATATTTGGAATATTCATGCTTCTCAAGATAAAGTGTCTCGTAAAGGTGGCAGTAGAAAATTATGCTGTTTAAAAAATTTTGGAATGTGGTTGGCTTGAAGGCAGGCCAGTGTGTTGCACACCAGGAGTCCTCGAGCCTGTGAAGGACCCATGGCTTGACTCCTGCTGGTGATGCACCAGCTGAAAAACGAGTAACAGTGCCAAGTGGAATGAGAAGGCAGTGCTGGCAGGATAAATCATGTCCAGCATTCCAGATAAGCTAATCAGAGTTTGCAGCTGGTGCAGCTGGAGCTGGTGTTCGCTGCTGTTCACCTGAGCCTTGGTGATTCAGCTGGCGTTGTTTGACATTTCCCTCCTCCTTTTTTTAATGGATAAAGATGATGCGTTCTTTCCTGGAACACTTCTGCAGAAAGTCAGGCCTGCCTTTTCTCGCTGAAAGTGTGGCTGTCTTCTTGCCGCTTTGATTTCCCCCAGGAATTCAAATCTCCCAGCTGAGACAATTGTACATCCAGGGAATTCCACACCTCACTGTTGCACAACCATAGCATTTTAATTTAATTTTCATTTAATCTTCTCCTGGGCAGAAAGGCGTTTTCATGGATACCTGTATCGTTACAGTTAGAGTCTCCAGACTGGATCTTGGTGCTTACAGCAGTCACCTGTGGAAGCACCCGGGTGTCGGTGGAGTTGGTAGTCCTTTGCGTGGAAGCAGAGCTGCTGAGGGATGCGGAGGTTTGCTGTGCAGCCTCTCCCCTTCGACTCTGAGTTGAATGTTTTGAAGCGATGCAGAGAGGTGAGGGGTTTGTACACTCTTGCTGTTGTGGATCCATTTAGAGAACAGCAGTCAAACCTCAGAACTTTAAACAGCACCAGATGACCATAAGGTAGATGGATGCATTCTGCATATGACGAGTAGACAGAGCTACCTCGAGCCTTTTGTTTTGTGTTTTACCTTACTCTGACTCTCAGAACGTCATCTGAATTTATGGTCTGAGGCTGGGGGAGTTCGGATGGATCATCAGTCCCAGATAAAGGTGAAGTTCTTTAAGTAACATGAAGATGACTGTGCTTGCTGTGTTTGAGCCTGAAGTAAATTGTATCTTAATTTCAGAATATTTTCCTCTGTTGTGTTGGTGCTGTCTCAGAATTAATGTGCTGCTATGCCTAGGTGGGCAAGAATAGTTATAATATCTTCCTGATTGTTTCCTTGTATAGGGGAAAATGTTCAATATTTGTAGAGGTTCCTTCAAGAGGAAGAGTAACAAAACTCCTCATTCTGCGTGAAATACTGTGCTAGAAAACCAGTGAGTCAGTGTGGTTTCAGTCTGCTATTTCCAGTGCTGATGGTATTCAGCCCTTTTTAGCAAAGAAAACACCAAATTACAAAGTGCATGAAAGTATTGCCATGCAAGTTGCACTTTTAGGAACCTGTTTTCTGGCAGAATTGTCTCAAACTTAAATCATGGCTAAAATTCTCTTGGTTCTTCTCTGTCAGTTTTATTATATATTTACTGTCATGTGTGTGAACACTTGGAGTGAGCGTAGACAGCTGAGAAGTTGTGCTGCTTATTGTGTGTACATCAAAATAATTAAATTAATTTATCAAAATAATTAAATTAATTCTTCAAAATTTAGAGAACCAAAATGGTTTTTAGTATTTTGAATTTTGTATTTGCTGGCAAAAAGAAGTGAAAGATGAAGAGGGTCTCACGGTCAGAGCAGGAGGCTTAGCTAAGTTATGGTTGAACATTTTTCTGCTTTAAACCAGAGGAACAGAAGGGCTCAATAATGCTAGTTCTGCATTCTGGTAATATCTGCAATGCAAAAGTACCCACAAGTACTTTTCCCTGAAGGAATTTTTGTAAAGGACAAGGAAAAACAGGAGTCTGTAACCTGTTTGCGTGTTGTTGTTGTTGTGGTCACTTTTTTTTTCCTTTAAAAAAAATAATAAATTCTTCATGATCCAAACCCAAAGGATCTCTCTGAAAAACCTTGAAATGTCGAACAGCTGTGGTCATTCAGGCTGTTTCCAGTATTGGTTTTGGTAACTCATTGTACTGAGGAGGTAGGACTCCAGAAGTGTTGAGGCTTGATTTAAGAGGATGATGAATTATTTCCCACCTGAGCCATAACTGTTTTTAAATCTAGTGTTCTGGCATGTGAGAAAAAACATGGTTTTGTATGGAGACTGCTCTTGAAATTTGTGATCAATGCAAACACACAGCATTCTGACACAGGAGCTTTCAAATTCTGAGTTTTGTGTCTAGATCTATGAAAATTAGAGGCTTAAGTTTTACTTTTAAGCCTGCTTCCCTCAAATTCTGTGCAGTCTGAGTGAGTTTAATTGATTTACATCTCAGACTGAAGACTCTATGTTGTTTGCATAAAATGTTGTGAAGTTTGCTTTTGAGATGAGTCAAGCAGAGCGGACTGTTTGGCAACCCTATGAAACCTGTGAGTCAGGTTTGACCTTCAGGGCAAGTTTTTGCCCCTGAGAGACAGCAGAAGCTGTTTGACCATTCCGTGGCAGAGCAGGATCAAGCCTGCCTTCAAGTCTGGTGGCTCTGAAATCCGTCTTTCTTCAAAAATAAAACCTCTTAGCCAGTTGGAAAGCATACACCTTTTCCTGTCTCCCCTCTTTATTAGGACAGATGCAGATTTTAACGACATTCTAGAAGTTGGAGGTTGAAATAAAGTTCACATTTTAACAGCAAAGCAATGAAAGATTTCTATGCTGACCAAAATTTGCCATAAGGGCAGTGTGAAACCAGAGTGAACATCTTTTAGATCTGCTCAATTCAGAAATATGGGAGATTAGTGAACTCCTGCTTGAATTTGACAATGAAGGAAACATTAAGTTTTTGTGAGATTTGGGATCGGCCGGCCTGGGAAGGTTTGTCTCGGTGATCAAACTGAGTTCTTCATGGAGGTGATGTAAAAAAATACATGGATGGTGAGGCAGGATATGGAGCTAACTTTGGGCAGTGCACATGTACTTTTCATAAATGTAATTTTATGAAATTACAGCAGTTCATTAAACAATATAGCATTTCCCAGCTCTTTGCTTTGTAGCTATGACCTTTGGAAGTATTTCCCTACCTCAATATATATTCTTGCTACCGTGTGCTGACTTTTTAGTGATAATAGTCACTGTCATATTTATAATGTAAAATCAATGTTGAGAAATATTTTTATGTGGGAATAGCTCTTTCAGCAGACTACACACTAACCTCTCCATAAAGCACTGTATGCTCATGCATCTGAAGTAGTTGTAGACATCCTCTACGTGTTTCGTAGCAGCCTTCATCACAAACTGTTTTGTGCTGGATCACAACTTGGAAACTTGACATTAGTGTAAGTTTTATGTTTATAACAAGAGTGTTTAACTTTTAAAGGATGTGGAAACAAAAAACCCCTGTGCACAACACAATTTTAAAGGAGGAATTCTAAAAAAAGTTATCTTTTTTCTCCCTTCCCCTTCTTGTTCCTTTCTGTTGTCTGTTACTTCATCTACTTCTCTGTCCGCTGGATTTTCTGGTACCTGTCTGTAGGGCAGTGCTGTGCCTGAGGAATCTTTTCACTACAATTTAGTTGATAAACCCAATGCTAGTTTTAAATAACTCACTGCTTGGTTTTGACCGTTTGTATGTTACAGAGCATCCACTGCTCTAGCTCTGTGAGAACAGCCTGATAGAGGGACCGCATGAGCTCTGCTGTGCTCCCTCCTGGAACAACACAAACAACCTGAGAAATGGGGGGGTTTTTTTTGTTGTTTTTTTTTTTTTTTTTATCACATCTGCATCCACACCGGGGATTCTGCTGGGATACCTGGAATAGGGGAAGAAGAAGTTTAGGTCTCTTTATCAATGTTTGGTTGGATATTAACCATGGAAAAGGAGAGAAGACTTGTTTGATTAGCAGAGGGAAGGTTCTTGTAGAACAATCCACTTCGCTCTCAAAATTTGAACTCAGAGTTAGAGATCCGTTTCACAGTGACTGAAACGGTATGGCGTTTGAAGGTTTTGCTCATTAAAAAAAATCTTTTAGAAATTCTGGTAATTTAGGAAGAAAGTAAAGAGTATGGATTGGTGATGTGGTAGAAAGAGAAGTGGCTGTCACAGTGGAGTCAGACTTGGAGGAGCACTGAAGGTTTGTTCTCATTCTTAATAAACTGTGCTGCCTCCTCTTTTGCATATTTGTTTTATAAAGTAAAAAAAAAAAGAGAGGAAAGGCTGATCCATCCCTGTTATAGCTACTGTCTCTATGCCATTTTTCTCTCTCCTGTTCACATAGCTTTCTCTAGTCTCCCCTTCTTTTTGTTGTCTGTCTGTTTGAACAATCCCCTTTTCTGTTTCCCCATCTCTGTTGCAGTTACAGATCTGTAAGCATGAAGGAAGGTTGTGCTTGGAGGCTAACTGGAAATGCTTTCAAAGTGCTTCAGTATAAAGACCTGTTCATTTCAGCTTCTCTGTGCTCATGTCAACATTTAAGCTATTTTGTAAGTAGCAATGAACCTTCTTATTAGAATGAGTATTTTGACTATTGGAGAATTAACAGTAAATCAAACATTACTAAAAAGCACCGTGTATTCAGGAAAAAACCCCAACTGTTAAATATAACACACTTTGAAAATCTCAGCTTCTGGAGTCATGCAATGATGTGAGATTTAAATTTTCATAAAATTAACTGTCATAGTTTACACTGAAACCAGGAGATAAACAAAAAATTTACCTGGTCTTAGTCTGTACCTACTGACAAAAGCTGAAAGTTAAAGTCTCAGGGATGAGAATCCCAATGAAACAAAAAGGATATATTTAAAAATAAAATACTGATGATTTTTTGAGTAGTTTGGCTTGGCAGCACCGCACTGTACAGAACAAAGGAATTGTGTCTGAATGAGCATAACATAACTCTAATTAAATGTAAGGTGGTGGAGAGATGTTCCCATTGTGAGCGGTTGCTTCCAGCAGCCTGGGAAAATGGTATGGAGCAGTAACGTGCAACTGGTTGTGCTGAAGGAACAGCAAGGAGAGGAGTGATGGAATTAACTCCAAGCGGCAGGGCTATGGCAGCGCTGGAAATAAAATGGGAGATGGCGTGAATCTTTAGCAGCGTGGATAGGGATGTGTCAAAAACTGTCGTTTTGTCCTTTTGGCGGTTGTTTGAATGGTTTCCTAAGAGCTCTTCTGTTCTGCGCCAAGAAAAGCAAGAAGTGAGGCTGGGGACCTGCTCCAGCCTGGTCGAGCTGCTGTTGCTGAGGATGGCACGGGTGCTTTAGTGGGGATGAAGGCTTGTGGAAGCAGGGAAGGGAGGATGTCTGTGTGTGATGTCGTTGCTGTCTTTGCTCTTAGACGAGGGTTGCTGCTGTACTTTGGGTCTTTTTGGGTAAGAAGGGGTTGCTGTCTCAGCTGTGACTTTTTAAAGCTCTTGCATTGTAAAAGGACAAATAAAAAGTAACTGTAAATTTTAATGCTTTCACTTAAAATGCTGTTTCTTTTCTGTGAAATCCTTCAGTTTATTTGTGAAACTGTAACAAAATGTTTTAATATGTAAAAATGGGCACTTTTTGGTATTGTGAATAGCGTTGACATAGCACAGATTTCACTGATGTATCTGCTCTCTGTTTTAAAAAACATAATTGTGGTTAGTGTACAGAGCTATTTTCTATTTCTCCACAAATAAAGGAAAGTATGTCTTCTAAATTAGACAAAGCAAAAGGTTTTCAGAAAAAAGATCGTTGTTGCAAGAAGCACTGATTCAGAGCATGGGCCTCATACAAATGTAAATGCTACTTAGAAGTACTTTTAAGTGAAAGATGAACTAAATAAACTTCAGTGAGCCAAGTTGCAGAGTTATATAAGTTGAAAGATATATTTTTTATGTTTTTAATACAGAACAAAAATTATTCCATATGTAATGTTGAAAGCTTTTAAACGTGTTGAAATAAGAATACTCTTTTTCTGTATGTTAGAGATAAAAGACAGTATGCTGCTGCTCTTCAGTCAGTTCCGCAGTACAAGGACTTGCAGATGCTGCTGGCCTCTGTTGACATCGTTTGGGCACAATACTTTCACAGAGATTTATATCTTGTTTCATGAATGGAGTGGAGAGTCAGAATTTTAGCTCAGTTTTGGGATGAAAGAAAAAAAGTTTTACAGGTAATTTCTTCCCATTAAGACAATTTACCTGTTTCTTCAGATAATCTGGTGCTTTCTCCTTCCCATGAGTGCATTTGTGTCTCTGAATTTTTGTGCTTGTAGCTGTTGGTCACTGGTGTGACACCGTGTTTTTCTAGCAGGGCAGGTTTGTAACTGTGTGGCTCGGATATCAGAGCTGTCCTGGGAACTGTTTGAGCAGCTTCTGCTTTGCTTCCTTTCAGGAAGGGCATCGTTTTTACAGGATGTTCGCTCGTCACCAGGCACGGTCAGCAATCTGGCGTTTGCACTGCTCTAGGGAAGTGTGTGCAGCAGGGAAAAACCCATTTAGCTTTTTTTTAACTATATTAATTTCATATAATGGAGGTTGTGTGTGAAAGCTTGGCCAGGATGGGTGGGTTTGTCCAGCTGTGTCAGGAGGAGGGCTTCCTACACCATGTTGGTAGAAAGTGAGTAAAAAAACATTTTCCTTTGTGCAGGAG
>VZTO01016510.1:0-12329 GCA_013400615.1 Syrrhaptes paradoxus | reverse complement strand
TTCCAACCCAAACCATTCTGTGATTCTATGATTCTATGAATACCAGTGGCAATGGTTATGTGTTAGGTACGTTCAGCTTTGAGCTGAACATGCAAATCTCTTAGCTGATGAGTTTTTGCATTCTGAAGTGGAACGTTGCCTTTCCCTTCAGCATCCGAAACTACTGTTTCAGTGTCAAAGTTAAACTGCCTGTGGACTGGGGAAGGGAAAGAGCAGAGAGCTCTGGTGCAGAGGTGCAGCCTTTGGTCCATGGTTGCTGTGTCTATGGAAGGAATAAAAGATGATTTGGGTGTTTCAAAGACTCTGATAAGAGAACTTTTCAAGGTATATTCTCAAGAATCTGATTCGTACAGCTTACACAACAACATTTTGGGTGAGATTGTGCCACCGTATCTCTTCAAGGCACATCAAAACTGTTAGTTCAAAAAAGGGAAAAGCTGTCACTTCCGGGCCATCCTGGTGCCAAGCTGATGTCCTAGTGACATAAAGCAGCCCCAGAGCCAGCTTGGGTTATACAGTAGCTCTGCTGGAATTTCACAAAATCCTTTGGTGACCTGGGGTCCCTGGAGTGCTTTGGGATGGGGGGACCCCACTCTTCTAGCCCATGGACATAGCAGCCGTGTGTGTCGGTGACAGGGGTCCTGTGCCCATCTCCTAGACCCTGCGTGCCAGGAGGGGATTCTGCAGCTGAGAGATGCCTGCAGCAGAGGCTAACCCTTCTCAGGGTGTTTAGAGCTGTTCCTGCGGGTACATGTTGGTCCTCTGTCTCCTCATACTTCACTTTTTCAGGATGGGGAAATAGATGGACACTTGCTGCTACTGTTTCCACATCTTTTTCCTCCTACTGACCACCAGTCTGTTAACCATCCAGTCTACAGTAACAACAAGCGGGGTCACGGAGGGCTGTTGTGGGTCCAAAGTCCTTTCTGACACAGAATTTCCTTTTTCTGTCATGCTGCTATTGCTGAACGTGGCTGATTTTGGGACTGGGCTCCAGGGACTTCTCTGACCTTGAGCAGAAGGGGAACTATTGCTTCAGTGCTGGATCACTGTATGAGTGTGATGTCTTTATCTTTGGTTTATTTCATTGATTATTATTTCATTGATTATTATTTCATTATTATTTCATTGATATCAACTATTGATTTATCATTTAACTCATTTCTTTCTTCTAAAATTTGTAGCAAATATTCCAGCTCTAGTAGGATTTTGCTTCTGATTTTTTGTTGTTTCTTCTTCCCTACTCTTTTCTGCCCTCACAGGCTGAAGTAGCTCAGCTCTCAATGTATTTTTTCCCCTTTCTGTCTCCTTCCCCTCCAGTGCTGTCTTCTTCTGGGTGGTTGCTTTCTGCTCTTTTTTTTTTTCTTTTGATGTTTTTTTGCCCTACTATTGTTTTAATAATGTAAAATCCCAAGTTTTAGCCTATTCCTTATAGTTACTGCCCTTTTGCTTCTCCTCTTCCATTTTTCTTGCAGCTGTGCTTTCTCTTTCTCCCTTTGGTTTTTCTGGTACTTGATACAGCTGATGCCAAACTTAGCATCAGCTCTGGTTTGCAAGGAAGAATATCAGAGAGAAAATAGTGCAGCAAAGGGATTAGAAACTCAATTATCAATGGATGTATTATTATTTTTGTACTGATATTCTGTGTTTTACTGCTACCTTTTTGAGTTACCCTCTCTTTGTTGCTGTCACTCTGTTTTCACTCGTTTTTTATTTCTGCATCTTGTTAGTTTTGTTAATAGTAGCATTGGGTTTTGCTTAGAATTACAGAGAAGAAAAAGGACAGACCACTGAGAGCAGGGGGTGAGGTTCACCCGAGGTGGAACACTTTTTGGAGTCTCCTGACGTTGTGTTATTTGTGTGAGCGGAGGGCTGGAAATCAAGGGAGCAGTGAACATTACAGGAATTACCTGTTCCAAGCATTTACCCTCCTGCTCTTTTCAAAACCGAGTACAACCAGTTTTTATGTATATTTGTATGAGTTTAACTGAACAAACGATGTCATCTGAAAACGCAGTGGAGAATAAACCTGACCTTTGAGTATTTTCTCACTCAAAGGCCAATGGCTAGGGCTAGGCTGAGAAGCCAGCACTGCTGCTTGCCTCCCTGTCCCACGTTCTTTCCTGCGGTGAAACCATGTGAAGTTTTTCTGTGGTCGTTGGGGTTTTGAGGAAGGGAGCAGGAGGTACTGGAGCCAAGAGGACCTGTTTGTGCACTTGTCCAGGTTACAGCTGTTAATGACATTGAGGTTATCTCTCCTCTCTGGTACATCCTGCTGTGCCGCGTATGAGGCAATACCCAGCAAGCAGTATCCTGTTGTTTGTAGTGTCTTTTGATGTTTATTATTTGATTTGGGTACAAGTAACACAATGGTGAGGGGCATCAAAACTGTTCTAAATATTTCACCTCATGTCTTAAGTTCCATGGGACACCAGTGTGTCTCTATGCAGTGGTATAACCACATGTTGTAATAGGTACTCATTGTGTAACTGCTGTAATTGTCGTGCCAACAGCTTGGATTTTTTATTTCTTTTTTAATCTAGTGGTTAATTAACCTTCCTTTTAAAATTAGAGCTCCAGAAGCAAAGCATTCTGTTTCTCAGTATCCTTCACAGTTTGAGGGGCTGTCTTCACATTTATTAAATTACTGTTTATTTGTGTTTCAGAAATAGGTCACCTTCAGCACTTCAGAAATTAACAAAAAACCCTAATTCTCTGTTTATTAATTTTTGTATTGTTTTCTTCTCACGTGCAATTTCCACAGACCACAGTGCATTGTAAAGATTTAACAATAGCAACAAAAATCAAGTAGATCGTCTTAGTAATTCCTGTTACCTATATAGAAACCATAGGAAGAAATAACTAGGCATTTCTCTTTAAATTTAAAAAAAAATCACCTTCAGAAGTAACCAATTAATGTGTAAAACACCACGAAATTTTGGAATGGTGGCCATAAATTAACCTGCCGTTGCAGACATCTGTGCGATGGTTGCCCCTGCTCTGGGTAGTTGTGATGCTGTGAAACACAGGAGCACATGCACTGCAGTTCTTTTCTGCTCCTCTAGCAGAATGCATGAGGAGAAGATGGATAGATAAATGTTGCGAGTGAAAAACTTGCAGTAAAATTTCCCACTTTTGAACACAGCTTTATACAGAAGTTTATTCCCCAGGTACTTGGGTGCCTGTACCTACAAACGTCCTGTTTGGTGTTTGGCTCTTCTCTTGGATTTTTCATGGGGAGCTACTGCTGCTTTTTTCAAGAAATTAAAAGCTGTATGGTACAGTCAGAACAATATTCTACTTTAAGTAGATGTGGCTTAACAATATTTGCATTATGTGAATCATCTTTATTGTGATCTGGCAAGAATTTCCAAATCATCTTCAGTGTTCGTCATAGATGTCAATATTGCCAGTCTGACAAAAAACATTGTTAATACAGTGGCAAGATTTCTGTATGATAGAGAAGGAGAATTCACTGATAATCTAATGGCAATTAGAAGACAAAAGGATATTTGGATTTTGAGATAATTGTTAAAAGATAGATAATTAAAAAATGTTAGGGATTTAATCAGTTCAGCAATGATTAAAAATTTGTTGTTGCTATCATTGGAAAAAATCAGCAGGCATTTATTCGTTTTTGCAAAATCACTTCAGGAAAGAGGATTTGTAAACAGAGAAATTCCCTCCACGTTTTCGTTGGGAATGTCTGTCAACTTTGTGTACCTCTGGCCGCCAACCCTTTTCATGCTTCAGCTTTCTGGGATGTCAGAGACATCTCTGTACAGTTCCTGCAGCCCTTCAACAGCGTGTAAGGTCCTGCAGGGCTTCCAAAGGAAGGCACTGCGGGTGTCTTTGTGCAGATTCAAGAGCACTCTTGGCACCTTCTTGTGCACTCGTGTCACCTTCTCAACCCATAAACACACGTGTTTGCCCTTCGCCAACGGAGAGCTGACGAGATAAAATACCTCTTCCCTTTGTCCCCTGCCAGCCCCGTTTCTGTTAGACCTTGTGTTCCCTGGATGTGTTCTCACACATATTTTAACAAAGTGTTCTCAGTGTGAGTCCTGTAAAACTCGTGTTGGCAATTTTACTACGGTATTTTCATTTCAAAGGACATCCTGTTTCATAATAATGCATTGTATTCATTTTGAAGATATCCTCATGTCTTACAAGAAGCAATTCTAAAAAAGTGGTTGATGCTGTTAGTTGGTACTTTGTTTTCCTTGTAAAGTCAGCATGGTATAAAAAATTCAGTATAAAAAATTGATTTTAAAAGATAGATTGTACCTTGATGGCACCTTGTTATTTAGTTAATGTATGCCTTCTGTGCTATGGAAGCTGCAGTATATGCTATTTATGTCCTAGAAAATATTCAAAAATAATTGCTGACAAAAGCCACTTCACAGGTTGACTCAGAGGTACAGCTTGTAATCTGAATGTTAATATTCTGAAGAGCTAGGCAGAGAAAACTACTGATGGAGTTTGAAGATCCATGCAGAGGCTAGCCAGGAGTTCAGTTAGAAAAGTGCGGGGGGAGAGAGATTGGGATTCTTGAGTTCTCCCAGCTTCACTGAAATTTTGTGCTTATTGGGTGTACGAATGCATACAATTTGTCATATTTTTGAGAAGGTATGATTTTCGCTAGTCAGTTTGAAATGTTTCCTTTTATATCTTGGGAATTTATGTCTTTTCCAGAAGCAATTTGGAATCACCCTAATTTTACTCTAGAATCCAGGCAGCTCCTGGTTTTACTGTGCCGTCTGTGACTGTCTGTCGTCTGCTTTATTCTTCCCCTCAAGCTTAGCTCTGTGTTGCAAAGCACTGACAAAACACAGAGGCCTGATTCCTACCTCCCTTGCATGTGGTTTCTTCCGTGTGGTCCATGCAGAGGGAGCAGGAGCAGCTCCCACTGAGATCATAGAATCACAGAATGGTTTGGGTTGAAAGGACCTTAAAGTTCATCCAGTTCCAACCCCCCTGCCATGGGCAGGGACACCCTCCACTAGCCCAGGTTGCCCAAAGCCTCATCCACCCTGGCCTTGAACCCCTCCAGGGATGGGGCATCAAACAATTTCCCCAGCTCCAATCAGCCTGTAGGTGTTGGCTTTCGACACCAATGGACCCAGCCAGTACCTCTGCATCTCCTAGAAAGAGCTCATCCCTTATTGTGCTTGCAGCTGCTTCGGGGCGGACAAGTGTCTAGGATATTTTGAACTGAAAGGATATTTTGTGTGTTCTCAATATTGGAAAATGCCAAAGGTTGTGGTTTTTTACACCCAGGAGTCATGCATTTTTATTCCTCCCTAGTCCACCTGCAAAAATATTGCTTCTGTGGGCTGATGTGACGTCATGAACTATTGTGTCACGAATGAAGAGAACCAGCGCTCTGACCTCGCTGGGTACGCAGTCGGATGGCCCAGGCTGCAAAGGGAAAAGTGTTTTTCCATCGGTGCAGACACCACGGGCATCTGTGTCAGCTGCCTTGGAATGGCTTTTGATGTGATTAGTCTGCTAATTAGCTGTCTCAGTTCTTCTCTCCCTCCTGATGTTTTCTTTTGATTCACTTTGACTCTGAGGACTCTGCCTTCCCTGTATGTTTGTTTTTGTGTTTTGTCTAAAATCCCTGATGGTAGCTTAGACTGTCCTCTTTTGGTTGGGAGTTTCTCTGTGTTTACATACATTTTTCTATTAAATGCATGCATCAGGATTTTTCCAGATAGAATACTCGTTATTTTGCAAGGTGTAAGGGCTGTATTGTCGGTGTGGGTATAGGAATTTATATTCGTTTGAACTGAATGAGAACACGCATAGCTACTTCAAAACCATCAAAAGCATAGTAAATGTTTAGTACTTCATTATTTATGCACCAGATAGTGACCTTACAATTAAATTATTATGTAAAGCCAGTTAAATAACAGCAGAAGTTATTGTATTAAGACCCACTTTGCAAGGAAACCAGTGACAAGGAGGCGGTGGAACACGCTAATAGATTATGTGCTATAGCAATATATTGCCTTTTTATTGCTTTTCCACAGGCAGCAGATTCATGTATAGTTATTACTAGCTACATTATCTGCTAGTTTTCTATAAAAAAAAGATTCAGTCTATTGTATCATTAATCCAATATTTATCATTCTTATTGAAAATCCAGTAGTGTTAGCACTGTATAAAATACTGACTTAAATCTACTGGTTGTGCTAAAGATTAAAAACATATTAACCTAAAAAGCACAGTATTCCTTAGCACATTTGAAACTATTCATTGTGGATGTTTGAAATGACAATATTTCTATGTTGTGCAAGGAATGATTTTTTTTTTTTAAATCTTTAACATATAGTAAGTGACCAGTGCAATCCTGATTTGAAGATGCTGAATGTTCATCCAACTCATATTTGAAATTTTGATGTGTATTGCATTAGTTACTGAATATCAAGAATAAAATTTTTTGCTCATACCTAGAGTGTAAAATGGGATCTTTTGTAGCAGCACACGACCTGTTTAGAATGATATAACAGGCGCTGAATGTTCACATATCAAACAAAATGCCATCTTTCTGTAGAAAAGAGGTGTCAAAAAGTTTCTTTGTACCTTTAACGCATGTGATTATGTAGTACAAAATGCAGAGTTTGTAAAATTTCTTGAATATACAGGCAAAAAATGAATAATTCAAAACAACTCATAAGTTCTACATTCTATTGTATCTTTTATAACGCAGGCAGAAGATAGCATTGTGTTCCCAGTAGAGCTGAATTTGCACAAGTTACACCTCTGAAAATGCCAGATGGTCTATGGTCTACTTTTGAGAGCTGTCACATATGTAAAGATTTGAAAAAAGAAAGACAGCTGAATGAGAGCAGAGGATCATTAAAGAGAGAGTGAGAGTCCCTGGGTATCGCTGTGTTTTAAGAAGCATTGTGTCGTTCCCCATATTACACCTTTTTTTTTTTTTTTTAAGATATACACAACCTTTAAAAAATAAGGTAAAAATATTTCTGTTTTAAACTGAGTGGTTGTGGCTTAATCTTGGAACTGTCAATTGCTTTTGTTCTTTATGCTAGAACGTGGTCATATGGTTCCTAATTGGTTTCAAGTGTGTTTTAACCATAAGGTTCAAGTCTCCCTAGTGCAAAATTATCAATAAAGTTAAAATAAATTTAAATTGAGATAACTAATCCATTTGGGGTTTTATTCCATTTTGATTTGACCTGCGTACCACATGTGAATACTGTAAAGCCAGTCAGCTAAAAAGTTGTATGTTAATGCTGAAAGACTGGAGTAAGAGTACTTTGGGAACAGGATTATTAAAAAAAACCCCACACCAAACCACCCCTCCCCCAAAAAACCCTTAGTAAAAGTAATAATAAAGCAAACACAAATGACAGCTTGGATTGCCCAAGACTTCCCATTCACCCACAGTTTGACAGGAAAACACCTAATTTTGAAGGTGGAATTTTGGATAATTTGTCCAGTTACTGTATTGTAGCAAAGCACCAAAAAATATAAAAAAAAATTGTAAGCTGCCATCGCCAACTTAACTGGGTTGGAAAAGGTCATAACTGTCAGTTTTAGAAACAGAATTTTTAGTCTAGTCTATTGCTTTTATTTATTGAGGAAGGTTAACTCCTCCCCAGTANAGCTACTTCAAAACCATCAAAAGCATAGTAAATGTTTAGTACTTCATTATTTATGCACCAGATAGTGACCTTACAATTAAATTATTATGTAAAGCCAGTTAAATAACAGCAGAAGTTATTGTATTAAGACCCACTTTGCAAGGAAACCAGTGACAAGGAGGCGGTGGAACACGCTAATAGATTATGTGCTATAGCAATATATTGCCTTTTTATTGCTTTTCCACAGGCAGCAGATTCATGTATAGTTATTACTAGCTACATTATCTGCTAGTTTTCTATAAAAAAAAAGATTCAGTCTATTGTATCATTAATCCAATATTTATCATTCTTATTGAAAATCCAGTAGTGTTAGCACTGTATAAAATACTGACTTAAATCTACTGGTTGTGCTAAAGATTAAAAACATATTAACCTAAAAAGCACAGTATTCCTTAGCACATTTGAAACTATTCATTGTGGATGTTTGAAATGACAATATTTCTATGTTGTGCAAGGAATGATTTTTTTTTTTTAAATCTTTAACATATAGTAAGTGACCAGTGCCATCCTGATTTGAAGATGCTGAATGTTCATCCAACTCATATTTGAAATTTTGATGTGTATTGCATTAGTTACTGAATATCAAGAATAAAATTTTTTGCTCATACCTAGAGTGTAAAATGGGATCTTTTGTAGCAGCACACGACCTGTTTAGAATGATATAACAGGCGCTGAATGTTCACATATCAAACAAAATGCCATCTTTCTGTAGAAAAGAGGTGTCAAAAAGTTTCTTTGTACCTTTAACGCATGTGATTATGTAGTACAAAATGCAGAGTTTGTAAAATTTCTTGAATATACAGGCAAAAAATGAATAATTCAAAACAACTCATAAGTTCTACATTCTATTGTATCTTTTATAACGCAGGCAGAAGATAGCATTGTGTTCCCAGTAGAGCTGAATTTGCACAAGTTACACCTCTGAAAATGCCAGATGGTCTATGGTCTACTTTTGAGAGCTGTCACATATGTAAAGATTTGAAAAAAGAAAGACAGCTGAATGAGAGCAGAGGATCATTAAAGAGAGAGTGAGAGTCCCTGGGTATCGCTGTGTTTTAAGAAGCATTGTGTCGTTCCCCATATTACACCTTTTTTTTTTTTTTTTAAGATATACACAACCTTTAAAAAATAAGGTAAAAATATTTCTGTTTTAAACTGAGTGGTTGTGGCTTAATCTTGGAACTGTCAATTGCTTTTGTTCTTTATGCTAGAACGTGGTCATATGGTTCCTAATTGGTTTCAAGTGTGTTTTAACCATAAGGTTCAAGTCTCCCTAGTGCAAAATTATCAATAAAGTTAAAATAAATTTAAATTGAGATAACTAATCCATTTGGGGTTTTATTCCATTTTGATTTGACCTGCGTACCACATGTGAATACTGTAAAGCCAGTCAGCTAAAAAGTTGTATGTTAATGCTGAAAGACTGGAGTAAGAGTACTTTGGGAACAGGATTATTAAAAAAAACCCCACACCAAACCACCCCTCCCCCAAAAAACCCTTAGTAAAAGTAATAATAAAGCAAACACAAATGACAGCTTGGATTGCCCAAGACTTCCCATTCACCCACAGTTTGACAGGAAAACACCTAATTTTGAAGGTGGAATTTTGGATAATTTGTCCAGTTACTGTATTGTAGCAAAGCACCAAAAAATATAAAAAAAAATTGTAAGCTGCCATCGCCAACTTAACTGGGTTGGAAAAGGTCATAACTGTCAGTTTTAGAAACAGAATTTTTAGTCTAGTCTATTGCTTTTATTTGTTGGGGAAGGTTAACCCCTCCCCAGTAATTCTAGGTTACTGGTGCAGCTGCACCACTGCACGGTTGGGAATGACAGGCAGCAGCACAGGGTGAGGAAACCTCGTACGTGGAACACGAAAACCCTGTTGGTAATAGTGCAATTTACATTTGAGTGGGATAGTGAAAATAAAGCTGTGGGGAGCCATGGGTGTGAATATTGATCTTTAGAGAGTAAAAATTTTGATTCCTGTTGCTAGAAATTTTATTGTTGACTGTAGTTAGGTCTACATTAACTACTTCTAAAATGGGTTTGATTAGTTCTTTAACAAAATTTGTTTTGCACATATGTGGAAAGATGTCCAATGCAAAGGATTCCTGGTAATATACTGTTAAAGGAACCTGTTTCAGGTAGGATAAAACTATCTGAAACCTTTTTTGGGGGTTTTTATGATAGTCTGGAAATGTCAGCAGGATATATACTGCAAGCAGAATGCCGGCGTGCAGAACGTGCCTTGCTTGTGCTTCTGTTCATCGGCTTTTCGAGCACTAATGTGAAATTGAAAGGAGAAACAGTTTCTTTATTGCCATTGGAAACTTTTGGAGCAACAGTTAGTTGTTAAGGTGCCAGCCAGCATTGTGCTCCTGCTCCGTTCGCTTGTAAGATGGGGAGCAGTTCCTGCTGGGAAGGGAAGGGAATGGTCCTTGTCTTCTCTGCAACATCTGCACAGATGTTCTCCACAGCCCTCCCTTTCTTTCCTGCAACACAAACCGATCACTTCTGTAAAGCAGGTTCAGGCAGGGTTACTCTGACCAAAACAGCAGCCTAGGATATCTGTTAAAATCTTAGTTGCTGTGCCTAAAAAAATCAAATGACAAGAAAAAATGAAGCAGTTCGTATTTAAACTGTTCTGAAAAGTATCTCCTTTGGCCTGTGAATGTGCCCGGGACTTTAAGGTATATCTGAAGTTTAACCTGGACAAATCTATGACAGTTTGAGGAAGCAATCTGAGAATGGTATCAGTGTCCTTGATGAAAGGGATGAGGATTTGCTGGGCAAATGCAGAGCTGAGAGTCTTTGTAGGGACCACGTTGGTCTGTGTTTGTCTGAAAGTTTGGACACTTGCATCTGAAGTGACCAGTGGGGATGTTTCTTTCAGAGGAGGCTGACTATCATTATCTGCACCTATTGTTGTCTTGGACACAGTGTGATCTACGTATGAAGCTGTACTGTGAAACGATGTGAATCATCTGAAAAGAGAATGAACTGCGACACTGCTCTTCTTTACCGCCGGCACTGTCCAACCGCTCTTCGGTTGAGCATTCAGTAGAATCTAGGCTTTTCCTTGACGTCAGATTTACAAAATAGTTGAAGATTGGACTGTCTGAGAACCTCTTTATGTTCAAGCATGGCACAGGAGTGTTTTAATTAGAAGTGATTGGGCTGGTGCTTTTTGATTATGAAATCTTGTTGTGTTACTCTGTGTATGGTTCAATTAGTTTTCAAGCAAAGTCTGCATTTTTTTTTTCTAAATAAGAACCTTTAATTGGAAATCACTTTTTTATTACAAAGCTTTACATTAAAAAAAAGTCCTGCATCTTTTGTTTTCTTTAGATATGGACTTTAAATACACAGACAATGTATTTTCCATGTTATTAAAAATATGATCCAGTATTTCAGCAAGGAATGGTCAGGTGTCATGCCCTCATTAGAATGTACTCTTGGAGTCTTAACCAGGCCACTGCAGATTCCTGCCTTGACAGGTTTTGTGGTTTTTTTTTCCTTTGACCGTTTCACTTTGTTGCCATCAAAGCCCTGGCCCATTGCAGCCGCTGGAACGTGGGTGGGGAGGACTCTGGCTTGCCGCAGCCGTGCAGGGTTTGAACGCGTGTTCCTCCTGGTTACTGGATCCCCTCCTCCGCAAAACCAGGTTTGGGTTGGTTTTGTTCTGCCCAGCCATCCACAGTCTTTAGGAATTTGGGATCAAACCATCACTGGTTACCTGGATATTCCTTCTCTAGTGTATGGCTCTGTGGTGGCCGAGTGTCGGGACCCTGCCGTGTCACTCGGGTTGTTTTCTGAAGACCGGCGGGTTGGACAAGCTGCAGCTCCACTCCTGGTACTGCCGTCTGTATCTTCCCTCCCACACCTTTTCCTCTTCTGTTGCGTTTCCTTCATTCTCTGTTTGGCTCCCTTAAGCCAAGTTTATCTCACTTTTGCTACTTTTGTCCCATTCTTGATTGTTTTTTTTTCCTTCTTCAAATTACTTGCCCTGTTCTCTTCATCTAATTCGCAGAGTGCTGCAGAGACAAAGGGGGATCTAGGCCCCATACAGACATGAGGCACTTTGTGAACACCTAATAATTATCTTTAATCTAGAGATATTTTCTGCTTTTTTTTTTTTGATGGGAGAACGCTATCTTTTCAGTCTACTCTGATCAATAAGAATGATGAAAGTTGTCTTCCCAGTCTAGCCTAAAACGTTCAGTTATCAACCTACAATTTACGTTAACCTTTCCTTTCTTTCATTTTAAGCACAACCTCAACGTTTGCCTCAGCCGAATACTTCAGCACTGGAAAGGGGTGAGGAAGAAAGTGGCAAAATCCGAAACGGCCACGCGGGGCTGAGTAATGGAAGTGGAGTTCACAACGGGGTCAAGCACGTGCCTGCGGACAACAGAAAACTTTCTGCTCCTGTTTCAGAAAAAATGCATCGAAAAATTCAGTCCACCTTGTCTGTCAACAGCAACAGCAGCAAGAAGAGTAAAATAAACTCTGCGTTTTCTCAAAAGCCAGGTACTTCACCTGAAGGTAAGCAGAATTTCTTATTAAAAAAACCCCAAACTGAATAAAGACCAGCCAAAGCCCGTTCTCACTAATAATTACACAATCAGCTGAAAGTAATTGAAGAGCGTGACTC
>VZTO01016509.1:30892-54171 GCA_013400615.1 Syrrhaptes paradoxus | reverse complement strand
ATGAGAAAAAACTTCTTTCCAGTGAGGGTGACAGAGCACTGGAACAGGCTGCCCAGAGAGGTTGTGGAGTCTCCTTCTCTGGAGACATTCAAAGCCCGCCTGGATGCGTTCCTGTGCGATCTGATCTGGGTGTTCCTGCTCCGGCAGGGGGGTTGGACTGGGTGATCTTTCCAGGTCCCTTCCAATCCCTAACATTCTGTGATTCTGTCATAAGCATCGGTTTCTCTAGGAGGAGGCTGTGGGAAAGGGAAAAGGTATCAAAACCCTGGAGAAATCCAGGAGGACAATGTCACCGCTCGCCCCACGTCAGCCGAGCAGTCTCCTGCTGCTGAGAACACCCACCCCAGGACATCAGCACCCAGGCACAGCCCGTGGCCCCATCCCACTCCTGGCAGCTGAGCCTCGAGGGAACGCAGGGGATGTGTGGCACAAAAAAAAATATAAAAAATTAAAGCCCAGGGTCAGGAGCCAGTGCTGTAACCACAGCCCATCCTTCCTGCACAGAAACGAGCTGTAGGAGGAGGATGGACAGACGTAAATCTTGGGGAGGAGGGAGAGGAGCGGGGAGCAGCAGAGCCCCGGTGCCGGGGTTTGGAAAGGTGAGCCGTGGTCTCTGAATAATTAACGTGCGGCTGATTAGTGCGGTTTATCAAAGCCCCAGATAAAGGCGTGACACCTGATGCGGGTCCACCCTGAATAATGGAGGGGCCGGTGCCCAGCGTGGCTGCCTGGCTCGTTGGGTTGGCCATCAGCATGCAGCTAATTAGCTGGTAAAATAATCCTCCCCTGGCCCTGGCTGGGCTCCCCGGCCTCCGGGCAGCAGCTGGTTGGGTGCTGGCTCCTTGGAGGGGCTCCGGTGGGTCTCAGCTCCGGGACAGTGGCTGTCATCTCTGGGACGGTGGCTGTCCATGGGAGCCATTCCTCAGGGCTCGACGTGTCTGGATGCCCAAAGAAATGGGCAGAGCATGGAGGTGGGGACATAGTTCACAAGGACAACTCAAAGGGACCAGACTAATGGTGTCACCAGCCCAGAAACCTGTCCCCAGCCCCCNGGTGCTGGCTCCTTGGAGGGGCTCTGGTGGGTCTCAGCTCCGGGACGGTGGCTGTTGTCTCTGGGCTGGTGGCTGTCCGTGGGAGCTGTTCCCCAGGGCTCAACATGTCTGGATGCCCAAAGAAATGGGCAGAGCGTGGAGGTGGGGACATAGTTCGTGGGGACAACTCAAAGGGGCCAGACCAGTGGTGCCACCAGCCTGGAAACCTGTCCCCAGCCCCTGACCGGGCGGGGGATCCCCAGGCTGGGAACCCTTCTCTCCAGCCAAGACCCATCCAAAGCCCACCAGGGATGCCCTGTCCCAGCGCCGATGGTTGATGGGCAGTTCCACATCCTGCCTGTGGTTAATTTACTGCTGGAGATGCTCCACACAGGAGCAGAACCAATAACCATGGGTCCTACAGACCCATCCTGCAGACGTGAGATGCTTCATCTGATGCCGTGTGTCCCATCCTGGAAAGCTGGTGGTGAAACCAAGTAACTGCTGCTTGGTGGGATGAGCTGGGTAGAGATGGAGTTCCCACTGGTCGTGGATTCAGAGAATCCCGGGAGGGTTTGGGTGGGAAGGGACCTTAAAGACCTCCAACCCCCTGCCATGGGCAGGGACACCTCCCACCAGCCCAGGTTCTCCAAGCCCCATCCCTCCTGGCCTTTTCCTTGTGCACAAAGCAAGGACAGCAGCAGGCAACGACCACGTCCCTTAAGGATGAGGGATGCTGCAGGAAACCAAAAAATTTTTGCTTCCAGGTGGTTTGTTTCCCTCTGTGTCACTGTTTTCCTCTCTGGGGCGAGAAGCAGTAATCGGACCTGGGCAAAGGCGGAAAGTCACGTTCCCAACCCGGCGTCTCCTCGCTGGCCTGCTGGGCGGTACGGGGGGGGCACAGATAGCATCCCCCCCGCAGAAAGGCGATCCCCGCGGGGGACAGGCGGGAGCTGGCTCTGCTTACCCGCCAGGGACAGAAACACGAATACCAACAGCTTTGAATCCAGCACCCTGCTCTCCGGGGTAAAAGCAGAGCTCTGTTCTGTCCTTTGTACTCCGGCTCCTCCAGCAATTAAGATTTTTGCAGGATTCAAGATTTTTGTATGAAGCTGCCTCCGACTTGCAGAAACCAGGGCGATTGCTGTTTCGTCTGCAGAAAATAATCTGCTGCAGGATGGCTGTAGGAAGGGTATAATGGAAAAATTAGTATTTGAAAATATTATATAATAATATTAATAAGATAATAATGATTGGAGTATAACAGAAAAATGATTCACCCTGGTGCGGTAGGTTTGCTCTGCTGTCCGAGTGCCCCCCTGGGCAGAGCAGCACGCGGAGGGCAGGCTCCGGGCAGGGTCTTGCAAGAGCCGCGTTTTGCAAAGCAGAAGGTGCCAGGGTTTCCTTGGGACAGGGCTGGGACCGCAGCCGGGCAGGTCTCTCTGCTTAAATATTGCAGAGGTGTGAGCGCAGCCCTTGGAGCATCGCCAGTGGTGCCGGAGGTCCCGCTCCCCCCAGGTCCTTCCCTCTCGGGGTGGGAGATCCCAGGTGAGGTTGCACCTGGGGGTCTGCGCCCGACGCTGGATGGGCGATGCCGTCGGTGTTATTTTTGTCTAGAGAATTGCTAAAAGGCAGAAAGCAATTAAATCTCTTTGAATACAGCTGAGCATGCTTGTAACCCCGGCAGAATGGTGACATAAGGCTGCGGCACGCTGGCCTCGTGCTTGGTTTGCTTTTGTCTTGGTCCAAAATAATTGATTAGAGACCCTTCCTAATTTCACTTGTAAAATGAAAAAAAAAATCATATGGGAGGGTCTTATGGGATGTGGGGGCCACCTGCACAACTTGGGGCTCATGTTTGTTGTTTTCATGTGTGGTTTGGATCTTGGAGGTCTCCTGGGGGAATCTTGTGCCTTCCCGAGTGGTTGGGAGCAATCCAGGAGCCTTGGTTATCCAAATATCGTTAAAACAGCTTTTCCCACTGATCTTTCCGGCGCTGGAAACACGGAAAGTTGCTCTGGGATGCTGTTATAGGCTCTCTTTGAAACAAGCTGTGGGTTGTGGGAGTCCTTTGGTCTGGTGTTATCAACTGTGCGGGAGCAAAGAAGGGTCCAATGGGAGAGGGAGATGTAGAGAAGGGGACAGCAGCTCTGGAACAGCTTTTGTACGAGGAACGATAAATTAAATTATTCATCTTCAGTTCAAAAGAGGAGATAATGGTTGGCCACAAGGTTGGACTGAGGAGGAAGCAGTCGTTCATCATCTGTTTCAGTAGAAAATCTTGGCAGACACAAAAACGAAGACAGCAGGAGGAAGGCTCAGGATGAGGTGGGTCTTTGGGTGGTGCTGGGTGGGCTGTGGAGAGCCCCACCACCGGATCTGGTGGATACTGGAAGTTCCCGGGTTCAAAGCTGAACTGGACATCTTAACGGAAGGAAAATCTGCGTGGGCTTATTGGACACCAGGATATCCCCTGGGGGGTCCTGGGGTGGACATCTCACCGGAAGGCTCATACTCTGGAGGAGGAGGTTTGGTGCACTGTGGTCCTTCCTGGGTCATTACAACTGCACTTGTCCTCCTGGCTCCCCAGTTGCCCAGATCCATGGGCCACCCTCTTTCTTTTCGTGTTTTTTCTTAAATCAACACTTTATTTCTTCTCCATTGTCCACTCCTTGGGCTGAGGGATTTCTCACCTCGGAAGGTCCTAGTCCAGCTTCTCTTCCAGGTGATGCCAAACGTGTCTGGTGGGACCACTCCCGCGAGCAGGGTCCCCTCTCATGTACCCCCCACAAAGCAGGGTGGGTGGCAAGTCCTCTAGAGCCTGAGGCTCACACAGCCTGGCCCTGGGGACTGGTGTCTGGTCCATCATCTACCCCAAACCCTTCTGCACGAAGCCCCTTGCGATGGGGTGGCTGCAGCCAGTGAGGCAGTGTCTCATCGAGACTTCACAGCATCAGCTTCCGAGGAAGGCAGAAGGCGGATGGAAAGGGTGTGCTTGGGTGTGACCTGAGAGGACGGGTGCCACCAGGGGCAGGCACCTGGAACAGGAGAAGTTTCTGCACCGTGTCGGAGATGCAGCTCATCAGCCGCGATGTCTACGGAGGGATCAGCTCAGCCTCTGTGCAGGTGATACCCCGGGGAGGAGGGAAGCCGCAGAGACAGAGACGAGCAGAGTCCGGACCATCCCAGGAGGAGCCGCAAATCATCGCGGCTCAGCAAGAGCCGAAGTGAAGAGGGCAGCTGGGCTGGCTCTGCTCCAGCTGGACGTGGCCANGATGGTTGGCTTGTGTAGTGCAGGCTGGGCAGAGGAGGAGGTTTGAGCCCTTTCCTTCGTTTCTCATGACCTCCTGAGGCAGGCTGGGTGTGTGGCTCTGTCCTGGTTTGGGCTGGGATGGAGTTAAAACCTTGTTCCCAGCAGCTGGTGTGAGGCTGTGTTTGGGTTTGTGCTGAGGAGAAGCTGATCACACACTGATGGGCAGAGCTGCTGCCAGGACAGTCGAGGACTTTCCAGCTTCTCTGCTGTGCCCGTGTCTGCAGGGGCAGGAGGAGCTGGGAGGGAGCACAGCCCAGGGACCAGGATCTGACCTCAGGTTTGGGACTGAGACCAAACTGGCCGATGGTCTGTTCATCCCATGCCCGGCATGGCCAGGATGGAGAAGTTCTCGCTCTTGCTCTGTGTTGTCTCCCTCTGGGTCCCCCCTCTGTCAGGGTCTCGGTCTCTTGGACACTCAGGCTCTTATCCCCTTTTTGGGATCGCGGTTTCAGGACTCTCCCTGCTCTGGGATCGTTATCCAGGCGTGGGCTGAGCCTGTGCGTTTCCGCTGTGCCCTGGCGTGTCCCGTCCCTCTCCCTGCCCTTCCCACCCGGGCTGGTGGAACAACCCTTCCTGGGTTACAGCCGTTTCCACGCAGCTTCTAGGTTCATGCAGCCAGAAACCCAAGCGCTCCTTTGGCAGTGGGTGGGGGCGGGGACTGTGTTAGCGGGTGTGTGTGGTTTGGCCCCCAGCCAAGGGCCAACCCGCCACAGCCAGAAAAAGGAGAAGTTGAAAAAAGTGATTTTTAAAAAATTTTTCTATCAATTGTAGCACTTCGTAGTCCCGTAATTTCCCCGTTTCCCAGCGTGTGAGGGTGCGTGTGCTGGGACGTGCTGGGGAGGACGGGAGCTGAGCTCTGGACAGCTTGCCTTTGGACGGACTTTGGACCCGTGGCCGTGCTTTGGCTGCGGGATGCTTTGCAGCGGGCAGGACCGGCTGGGAGATCAGAGAGGGCCAAAAAATGGGCGATGAGGAAGGATGGAGCTGCTGGGGCGAGGAGCTGGGTGGGTCTGGGGAGCTCGTTGGGGTTCCTGGGGGGAGAGGCAGCGGCTCTCTGGGAGCTCCGGCTGGAAAAGCAGAAAATAAATGAGCAGAAAGGGGATTTTTGGCGGATACTTGGGGGGGTCTGACAGTAGATTTGGAAGCCGCGGTGCTTGCATTTATGTACAAACCAGTGCCTGGGCAAGACCGATAAATGCAAATATCTCCTCCTGTGGTTTATGGGATGGAACTGGACCGCAATGAAGAGCCAAACTGCTGCGTCGCCTGTAATCCTCTGACTCTCAGTTAAAGCTTCCTAAATCACTCCCCTCCTAATTACCCTCTTTACACCCAGCCCGTGCGGTAGGCAAGCCAGAGCCTATGTAATTATTATTTTTCTGTTAGCGTTTGGATAACCCGGTGAAATGTAGGACACCACAGCAGTTCCAGCCCAGCAGCCTCCCGATATTGAAAAGTTGCTTCAGTGAATTAGCTGCTTCTTTTTTTTTCAGCAAACTCTTGCTAAAATTCTCATTAAATATAAATGGATTTTCTTTTCACCCTGGAAGACAAGTGGAAATAGCATAATGAGCGCCAGCCAGCCCTGTCGTGTCGAAATACATCCTGTCAGGGGACGAATCTGGTTGGGAAAGTGGTGATTTGGGTATTCTTAGACTTTTGCACAGTGTTTGACTTGGTGTCACGGTATATTTTGATTAAGAAATGAAAAATTCTGCAAAAAAATTTGACACGGCGGGTGCTGGAGGTGTCACACATGTGGGCAGTGCTCGGGAGCGATGGCAGGGAGGGGTTTGTCACCCAGGATGGAGCCCATGGGGACCAGACCGTGTCACATTGAATCCCAGAAGGGTTTGGGTGGGAAGGGACCTTAAAGCCCACCCAGTGCCACCCCCTGCCATGGGCAGGGACACCTCCCACCAGCCCAGGTTGCCCAAAGCCTCATCCAGCCTGGCCTTGAACCCCTCCAGGGATGGGGCATCCACAGCTTCCCTGGACACCCTGGGCTCTTGCAGGACAAGCAAGGGTTAAGAACAGCGGTGTTGGTTCCTGGGGTGTCTGGAGGTGGGGACCAACCCAGGATGGAGATGCTGGGATTTTCCCCCCTCCCCAGGGGCTCTCCCCAGCTGCAGGGACAGAACTTTTCCAGGGAGAACAACAGCATCCGAGGGCTGAGCCAACAGGGAAGGGAGGGAGAGGATTTCATGGGCTGGAGGATGCTCTGAGCAAAGCCAGAGGCACATCCTGGCCTCCCAGCCCTTGCTGGGACAGGGTGGGCACTTCAGTGCCGGCGATGCCTGGTGGGGTTCATCGTCACCCCCAGCCACAGCTGGGCACAGAGGTGGCTTCGTTGACAGATGGCAAGTGCCAGAAGGGCAAGGAGCGTGGCGTGGCACAGGGTGTGCACAGTCCCCAGCGGTCCCTGGCTGCCCGACCCAAGGCTTTGGGCGAGCTGGAAGCACCGAACCAGCCAGGCTGGGCTTGAAACAGGAGATGTTCCTCCAGTCTGATAAAATGACGAGTGACCCAGAAAAACTCCCTCTGTTTCCATCAGCAGCAATGCCGGGGAGGGGAGCAGGGCACTTGATGAATTATGAAACACTTGGAAACGAAAGGCTGCGGAGACAAGCGCTGAATATTTCATCTCCTCTGGCTTGGCTCCTGCCTGCCAGGGGAAGGGGCTTGGGAGGGGGCACGTTATCCCGAGCCTGACACCCAGCATCTTCCCAGAAATTCACACTCTTGCAGACGAGCTGGCCCCAGGTCTCGAGCACGTAAATCAGGCTGGAAGGGTTGTGATGCGCTAAGAGGATGGTGACAGGCGCTACGTCTCCCCATCTTCCCGGGAGACGGGGACATCTTTGCCCGTCTCACCCAGACACTGTGGCTGGGGAAGAGCCGCCGCGGGGCCAGGGCTGGCTCTGACATATTTGCTTTCCTGGCTCCAGCAGCAGCAGCCTGCGATTCCCAGTGCTCCCAGCTGCGGGGAGAGCAGCGATGTGCTGGAGACGGACGCGGTGTTGCTCCAGCCTCTGATTTGTGCTGGAGCTGTGAGCTGGGCTGCAGGGGGTTCAGATGGGAATCCAGGAGATGTTCGGGCAGGGAGAGCCGGCTGCAGGCACGTTCCTGCTCCCTGCCATTGCACAATGAGGCAAAGCAGCTGGGAACCGCCTTAGAGCAGCCTCTGCAGCTTGGGCAGGGAGCAGAAGTGCCCAGAGACCTGGGGGGAGCAGAGAAGCCACCACTGGGCTGTGTGGCATTGCCAAGGGACAGCGGTTTTGTGATGTGCCGTCATCGAACGGGTTAAACACCAACGTGAAGAGCAGGAACTGCACAGTGTGTGACTGGCTGAGCCCAGCAACCCTCACAGACAAATCTAACAGGGAAGCAGCCGCGCTAAAATAACTTGATTTTCGAGCTCAGGCCACAGGAGCATCATCCCTCCAAACCGACCTGCAGAAACCAAACCCTGCAGCACGGTCTGGGCTCAAATCCTGAGGAATAAGGCACAGACTTCTCTCCAGGAAGCCTTTCCCAAACACAAGAGCTGCTGCAAATAGCCATGCTGCAAATTTGCAAATAGCACCTACCATGATTTCCCAAACCCCGACACCGGGCTGCTGCAGCAGCCTTTGCCCGTCGTTAGCCCACCTCGGAGAGGCAGCAGGTCTCCAGGGGCTGGCTGAGCATCGTTCCCAGCGCGTGAAGCAATGCAAAGCACGCAAGGAAAAAATATTCGTCTCCGATGCCGTCCCTGGCACCCTGGAGCTGCAGGAGCTCGGTGCTGGGATCCACCCGTGTGCAGCCCATGGGAGCTGGGGAGGGGGGGGTGACGGTCCTGCAGGGAAGGGCCCCATCCTGCCCAGCACCCTAGGGTCTGCCAGGGCTCCCCTGCGGTCCTGGGGCATCGCACAGCACCGGTGACCTACAGCGTTGCCCGGTTTGGTTTACAAGCACAGATGTAACAGCAGTGAGGATGGAGGAGACTGGTCTGGGTTCCCTCGTTTGCACCCCAGTAATTAAAGACCAACGTTCCCAAAGTCTCCTTCCCTCCTTGTCCCAGCAGCGCTGCCTCGGAGCCTTCTCCTCCGCCCGGCATCTCCGTGGAGCTGGGCTCACTGCCTGCAGCCACCAGCATCCGTCTGACCCCGCATCTCACCCTGCCTCCTCTCCAGGCACCTGGGAACAAACCCAGCCGTGCACACCGGGGTGACGTGGCCCTTTCCCATCAAAACCGATGCTGGTGGGTGCTCTCCACAGCTCAGCTGGTTTTTCTCTTTTTTAGGCTCATTGGGACTTTCCGGATGGTCCTGCAGAAGGTGGTGGAGGAAGGGCAGGTGGAGGTGACGGACACGCTCATCGATGACAATAATTCAGCCATTCAGGTGGGTCGCAAAGAACAAGCAGCTGCTGCTGCCCTGCACCCCTGGGTCCCTCTGTCTGACTCTGCGGGGACAGAGANCCGTTCCCCTCGTCCTGTCCCTGCACCCCCTGACCCCGAGCCCCCCCAGCTCTCCTCTGTGTCCTCAGCCTCCCTCATCCCATAGTTCGTGCTCTGAAGCTCCAAGGCAGCCGGGACTGTCCCGAGGGTGCAGAGCGAAGGCTGGCTGTTCTGCACCCTCCCAGGAGCTCAGGATGGATGCGAAGCGGGAGGGGACCGGCTTTAACCTGCCCACACCGGGAGCACCTCCCCGTGTACAGCTCAGAAATAGCCGGCGGGGGTCCTGCTGCGGGGGACCTGGGGATGCTCAGAGCACGGGGACCCCCGCAGAGATGCTGAGCTCTGCTCCCCTGCACCCCAGCAGGCTCTGCCCTGGCTGTCAGCTTTAATCCATACCAGCAACGGGTGGATCAAATACTGGGTAATATGGGAACGTTGGGATGTTGGATTCCAGGACCCGGATTGGGTTGGGGTTGGAATACTCCGGGGTTGGAACTCTCCCTATTGACACTGTCTGACCTCGATGCTGAGCCCTGCAGCACACGAGGAACACCTCCTGCAGCAGCTCGCCTGAAATTCTGCCCTTTATACCCCTCTGGGGAAAATCAGGATGGGAAACAGCACCCGGTCCGGGTCTGCACCCCACCCAGAGCCCCCCACGCCGGCAGCTCAGCTCTTTTCCAGCTGCTTGGCGCATCTCCGGGGAGCCGTTTCCCATGGAGACTGAGTTTTGCAGCACACTTGGAAATGCAGCGACTTCTGATCTTCTTGGGTATCAAAGCCCTGGTGTTTTAATTAAAAAATAAAAACTCAGCCTCCCCGCTCCCCCCTGTTCTTGTTCCTTTTAAGCTGCGCGAAGGAGGAGCGCAGCTGCGTGTGACCCTCCGTGCTACAGCAGGCAATTAGCGATGGAAAGATGAGCGGCTTCATCAGCAGGAGGTGGGGGTGACTTCTCCTTTGGGGACAGAGGGAATGAAACCAGTGAAAGTACCAGGGATGCAGTCCTGAGGAGGAGGGGACATGGGGGGGTGCAGACCCAGGATGCGACAGTGATGTCAGGGTTGGAGAAGACGGTTCCTGCTGTTCCCTGGGGCTGTCAGGCTGAGGAGCTGCTTGATTAAAGTCCATGGGACCCTCCCAGGGAAGAAAATGTCATATCCATATTTTATTTAGAGACCCTTTGGTATCACAGAGGGGAGGAAGAAGAGGCTTGAGATCCATCTGGGACAGCCCCAGTGCCAGGTCCCTTCCCATCCCCGAACCCCAGGCACTGGGGACTGGCCAGGCTGGGAGACCCCCTCCCCAGGGATGCCCACCCCTTGCCAGAGCCTGTCCTGCCAGGTGATGGGATGGGGCCAGGCAGGAGCAAGGCACCGAGCATCCCTGGGGCTTGGCAGCCCGGCACGTAACCGCAGGGTGAAAGTTCTCAGCAAGGAGAGAAACCCACCAGCAGGACGTGGCTTTGTCTGCTCGTGGTGCCTTCAGCTGCTCGAAGGGTTTGGGGGCTCTTGGGGGCTTTTGGGGTCTCTCACATTGGATGCAGCTGGTCTGGGATGCACCAGCAGCTGGGTCGGACCATCTCCGCGAGCACAGAGCTGCTCTCCGGCTGCCTCCTGGGCTAGGAAGGGACAGACTTTGGGGTCAGTAAGGCTCAGAGGTCAAGCCAGCTGATGCAACAGCTCTCCCCACCTTTCAGATTTCACAGGACTTTCCTTCCTCCCTCGGCTGCCCTTGGGGGGCTGATTTTGTCTTCCTCATGTCTTGCAGACCAGCATCTCCATAGAGATCCGCTACCAGGCTCTGGACGGGTCGGTGGGCGCGTGGAATGACAAGGAGTTCCTGGAGACCCCCAGCGTCCACTCCGAGGGGGATGGCAGGTACCCCCTGGAGACAGACAGCCTCCTCTCCGGCCACCGGCAGGGCTCGGACATCTCTCCGGGCAAATCCAACCCACCGTCCGCAGAGAGGAGCTTCCGAAGGTAACGGGATGCTCAGCGCCTGGAGATGGGTGGTGGCAGCAGGATGGGGAGGGCTTGGCTTGTGGGAGGGCAGCATCGCCCCAGTGCTCCTCTAAGGTGCATCACATCTCCTGGGCACGAGCAGACCCAGCTGGAGGTCAGGGTGGGCTCTAAGCATCCACCCAGCAGCTCCCTGGTGCTCCACCACCGCCTGGAGCTGAGCCTTCCAGCGGGCGCTGAGGTTTGCAGCAGATGCTGGAGAGGAAATGTAGTTCATGTGGATTTGGGGAGGATGAAGGGATGGGATTAGAGCCACGCGTCGGGTGTAGAGCCGTGTGTGCGGTCTCGGGGCTTGATGGAGCTGGTGGTGCTCCCAAGGATGGAGCTGGTGGTGTCCCGGGGATGGAGCTGGTGGTGCCCCCAAGGATGGAGCTGGTGGTGGCCCCAGGATGGAGCTGGTGGTGCTCACGGGATGGAGCTGGTGGGGTCCCCGGGACGGAGCTGGTGGTGCCCCAGGATGGAGCTGGTGGTACCCTAGGGATGGAGCTGGTGGTGTCCCCAGGATGGAGCGGGTGGTGCTCCCAGGATGGAGCTGGTGGTGTCCCCAGGATGGAGCGGGTGGTGCTCCCAGGATGGAGCTGGTGGTGTCCCCAGGATGGAGCGGGTGGTGCTCCCAGGATGGAGCTGGTGGTGTCCCCAGGATGGAGCGGGTGGTGCTCCCAGGATGGAGCTGGTGGTGTCCCCAGGATGGAGCGGGTGGTGCTCCCAGGATGGAGCTGGTGGTGTCCCCAGGATGGAGCGGGTGGTGCTCCCAGGATGGAGCTGGTGGTGTCCCCAGGATGGAGCGGGTGGTGCTCCCAGGATGGAGCTGGTGGTGTCCCCAGGATGGAGCGGGTGGTGCTCCCAGGATGGAGCTGGTGGTGTCCCCAGGATGGAGCGGGTGGTGCTCCCAGGATGGAGCTGGTGGTGTCCCCAGGATGGAGCGGGTGGTGCTCCCAGGATGGAGCTGGTGGTGTCCCCAGGATGGAGCGGGTGGTGCTCCCAGGATGGAGCTGGTGGTGTCCCCAGGATGGAGCGGGTGGTGCTCCCAGGATGGAGCTGGTGGTGTCCCCAGGATGGAGCGGGTGGTGCTCCCAGGATGGAGCTGGTGGTGTCCCCAGGACGGAGCTGGTGGTGTCCCCGGGATGGAGCTGCCTCGGGGGTAGGGGTGCCGAGGGGCATGCAGGGGTGGGGAGAAGGAGGGCGTGTTGGTGATAAAACCACACCAGTGAGGATGCTTCTGGGGTGGACGGTGCCAGTGCCTGTGACCCGTGCCCATGTGCTGGGGACACGGTGACCGATGTTTCAATGGCATTTGCAGAGGTGCTGCCGCAGCCGGACATCCCGGCGGGGGGATGCTGCCATCCTGTGCTGCGGCAGCGTTTGCTCTCTCGGGGTTTAGCACTTCATCGCGGCCACGTACCAGCAAAATTTCTGTTTCCCCGCGGTGTGAGATGGAGGGAAGATCTCCCCGGTCACTGGCGTCGCTCCTTGGCAGCTCATTAACTGTGGGAACTGGGCTGAAACCTGCGGGTTTCCAGCAAATGGAAAGTGCGGCTCCGTTTCCCGGCTCAGCGGAGCGTGGCGGTGCTGGGCAGGGAGGATGCTGAAGGGTTTCAGAGGCGGGGGGCAGGCTCAGCCCGGCTCACGGGCTGGGTTCCAGTCTGTCTGTCTGTCTGTCTGTCAGCCCCATTGAGCCGGACGGATCCCTCGGGGGGGGGTTTGCTGAGCACCCCGGCCCCTGGGCTGTGCCGGCTGCACGCGGGCGGTGCTGGGCAGGAGGATTTGCAGGGTTGGGTTGTACGGGGTCGGTGGGAATCGTTGCTCTGGGAGGGATGAAATAAATGCAGTAAACAGGCGGCAGGGATGGGTGGAGGTTAAACACCACTGGGGCGGCTGGGAACCGTACTGGGGCATCTGCAAATTGTACTGGGGCATCTGCAAACCTTACTGGGGTATCTCCAAACTGTACTGGGACATCTGCAGATTATACTGGGGCATCTGCAAAGCGTACTGGGGTATCTGCAAATCATACTGGTCATGTGGAAATCGTACTGGGACATCTGTGAACCATACTGGGGTATTTGCAGATCATACTGGGGCATCTGCAAACCGTACTGGGACATCTGCAAATCATACTGGGGTATCTGTGAACCATACTGGGGCGTCTGCAAATAGTACTGGGGTAACTGCAAATTGTACTGGGGCATCTGCAGATCATACTGGTCATGTGCAAAGCATACTGGGGTATCTGCACAGCATACTGGGGTGCTGCCCCTTGCCCAGCGTTCCCTCGCAGGTCAGCAGCTCAGCAGGTGGCAGGGTGGCTCTCGGTGGCCCCGGTGTGGTGCATGTCCCTTGATGTTTGGCTTCAGTTTCTCCCGCAGATCCACCATGCTTAAAAAAAAATAAAAAAAAATCCCTTTGTACCTGGGGCTTATCCTGAGCTGGGGCGAGCGCTGCGGGTGGCCCCTCTGGTGGGGGGTCCTGTCCCCCGGCGGGTCACTTTGAGCGCAGGGGGTGCCAGGCGTGTCCTGCTGCCCTGCCCTCCCCCCCGCCAGCCCCATGGGATGCGGTCATTAATGTCACCACCGCTGCTGGCACCAGTACCGNCTGCGGGTGGCCCCTCTGGTGGGGGGTCCTGTCCCCCGGCGGGTCACTTTGAGCGCAGGGGGTGCCAGGTGTGTCCTGCTGCCCTGCTCCCCCCCCACCAGCCCCATGGGACACGGTCATTAGTGTCACCGCCGCTGCTGGCACCAGTACCAGGGAGGGACGGGGATGTCACCCTTTCCTGTGTCACCGCCCCGGCAGGATGGAAGAGGACGAGATGTATTACCACAGTGACGATGAACTTCTGGGCGAGGGGGACACCCCCAGCCAGGGGTCCCTCAACACGAGGTAGGAGCGGGGCAGCGCCCAGGCGTGCCGATGGCAGTGGGGTTTGCAGTGCTGTGATGTCCCCATGGATGTCCCACAAGCGTGGCTCCTGGATTCCCATTTCCTGGCTGCAGGAGAGCTGGTGGGGAGATGATGGAGCAGCTGGAGGAGCATCCGTGGGAAGGATGCTGAGTGCTGGGACCCAGGATGGAGGGGGGGCTGCAGCTGGGGACCGCGCGGCCCTGGAGGTGCCCTTCCTTCTCCGGGTCCCAGCACACATCTGGCACAGCTGTCCCAGAGCCAGGGATGGGCCGGTGCATGCTCCGTGGGATGTGCATGGAGATGTGGTTTCTGAGTGCGGTGGCTTTCCTCGCGGGGCGGCGAGTTGTCCCCCACTGTGTCCCAGAGAGGGTCTGGGGGGAGCTGCAGAAAAGAGAAATTCGGGTAAAACCCAAGGGACCAGCACAGTGTGTCTGGGAGCAGCTCAGCCAGAGGAAGGAGAATTTTGGGGGGGGGACTCCCCAGCTCGGGGGGGTCCAGCGATGGCAGAAAGCCCGTGGGGGTGGTTGTTGCTGTACACGGGAGCTCGCTTCTTGTGGCAGCTCCCGTGCAGCCTGTCACCGAGTGCCTCGAGCTTCACTTGGGTGACTCTGCATCGGGGGGAATTTCGGGCTCATTTATTTGCATCATAATTTATCTGCACTGGGAAACACCTCTGTCGGGGCTCATTAGCTAGCCAGTGCCAGGCCAAGCACCTGAATGCTTTCTACCCCTGGTGGGACGAGGGGGAACGGTTTGAAGCTGAAGGAGGGGAGATGGAGATGAGAAATTAGGAGGAAATTTTTTCTTGGGAGGGTGGTGAGGCAGTGGCCCAGGTTGCCCAGGGAAGCTGTGGGTGCCCCATCCCTGGAGGGGTTCAAGGCCAGGCTGGATGAGGCTTTGGGCAACCTGGGCTGCAGTCAGTAGACCTGCAGGAAGCGGTTTGTTGGAGGCTGCTGCCTCGCTGGAAATATTCTTAAAGCACAGCCCTGGTTCCTTGTGGCTGGACCCTCGCCTGCTGCTGGGCTCGTCCTCTGGCTGCACTCACGGTGCTTTCATGCAGTGGCAGCATCATTACTGGTGTTTAATCTTGCCGGGACTGGGAACCAGTTGGTCTTGACATAGACCAACTCCACCTCTGGGGTTTTTCCCACCCCCTGGAACAGCTTTTAGTTTTTCCCATCCAGGGTGCCCAGAGAAGCTGTGGATGCCCCATCCCTGGAGGGGTTCACTTCCACCCTGCTGCGGAGCTCAGCCGGCCGAGGAGCCGGAGCAAAGCGGGGTGGGTGGTGCGGGGACCCTGCAGGCGCAGCTGGGGCAGCGTGGGTGGCAGGGGGAGGATCAGCCCAGTGCTGGGGGCTCTGGCTTTTCAGCCGTGCATGGAGTGGTTTGCTGTGTTGGCGTGTTCTGAAGTTCTTGTTCTGAAGCAAATCGTACCGCTTTTTAAAACTCTGACACAGCGAGGGAGCTCTCTATCTCCATCTCACTGTGGGTTTTCCCCTCTCTCTGTGATGCCCTAGCCTTGGAGACGATGCAGAAGAAGAGCAGCACTCTAGGTAAATACCCCCCTGCCCCTGCTCAGGCTGGGGTCCCGACATCCTGCCCCTGCAAAGTCTTGCACTCCCTCAAATCCAGGCTTAAACATCAAAACTTGGAGTCCCAGATCTGTTCAGTCCAGGTTTCCGTGTTTCACCACGGCTCGGGGGCGAGGAGCCCGCTCCCCCTGTGCAGCATCCCTACGATGGAGCAGAGCAGGGCACGGGGTCAGCACCGTCCCGTCCCCCAGGTCGGTGGCACGGTCCCTGGCAGGGCTTTGGCTCAGGTGGTGTCTGGGATGGTTTGTTACGGCACAAGGTCTGTGATACGGTGGAGCAGGGACCACCCCCACCGGCTGGGTGCAGTTTTGGGAGAGATGGGACTTTACCTGCAGGACACGGGCTGTGTCGTGGTCAGAGGATGAACCTTGGTCCGTGTATTGGCCGGTACTGGGATTCCCTCTGGGGCCAGTAAAGAGATGGGCACTTCCAGAAGGGGTTGGGGGAGAGCAGGGACCCCACGGGACTGCCAGAATTTGGCAGTGGGGTGAGGCTGGGGGTGTCACGGGCTGCTGACCGCCTCGAAACTGAGATCCCGGGAAGCTTCACCCGATAGCTGCCCACCCTGAAATATTCATGGGCAGGACCGAGCTCTGCAGCCGAAAGCAATCTGGTCGCGGTGAATTATTGATGGTGTCTCTCCTTGTGTGTACCCGCTGGATCCAAACCACGTCTGGCTGGGCTCAGCCCCTCCGCCTGCCGCTAATTGTCCCCACGGGTCACTTGCTCCAGGGCTGGGGTGATTGCCAAGCCCTGGGGTTGAACTTGGTGGTGACAATACCCATGGCAGGAGGCTGGGAGAGGCGAGATTCCCCGCTGCTGCCGGGCATGGGCACCTCGCTGGCCAGCCTGCGCTGGGCAAGGGTGGAAATGCGTTTGCTTGGCTCTAGTGCTGCTCACGGTGGTTTTCTNGGTGGAAATGCGTTTGCTTGGCTCACGGTGGTTTTCCGGAGCTGCTGTGGCTCTGGAGAGGCAGAAATAAGATGAGGTGCATCCCCATGGCATCCTGCACGGCCCTGGGAGGCTCAGCAAGGCTCTTGCGGTGATCCCGGTCTTCCTCGGTTGTCCCTATGGTCAAGAGGAGTCTCCCAAGGGGTGGTACCCACGTAGGGTCAGACTGTGTGTCTCCATCCTCGTTTGGCGTGGAAGACCAGCCCGTAACCTGTGTCTGGAGGGTCTGGAATGGCCAACCCAGGTGTGACATCTGGGCACACCTCTCAGGGACGTCACACGCTGGGCCAACCCCTCCATCAGCATCACCAAGCAAGTTCAGGGTCCTTTTCATCCGCAGCAGAAGACAAGTGAGATGATTTCCCAAAGACTCTCAGTCCCTGCCAAGGTTCCCCGAATCCTTTTTGCAGCCCTGCCAGTTGATCATTAAACTGCTGGGAAAAAATGCTGCTGTGAGTCCCAGGGCAGAGCCTCCGGCAGCTTGAGATGTTTCCTGGAAGCTGTTAGCACCTCGATTGACCCCAGGCTGTCCCAGTCGAGGAGATTGTCCAGACCCAGCAGGAGCAATGGATGAGGGTGGCTAGCGGGGTGGTGACAGCTCTTGTGCCCTGTGCCAGCATTGCGCATCCTGTCCCCAGCTGGGTTTTTCCTGGGGACAGTGTGAGCAGAGCAGCCTAGGCTGGGGACACACAGCTGAAGGTGTCACCCATCAGCTGTCTTGGAGCACCCCATGGCAGGGAACTGGGGCTTGGACGTGCCCCTGGGAAGGGATGTCCCTGCACCCACCTGGTCCCTGCTCCCTTGCTGCTGGTGGGCTGCTTCAAGAAGCCTGACACTGGTAAATTATTTTATTTTTTTTCTCTCTTTTTCTTTGGTGCCTCCCTCAGGATTAAGTTTAACGATGGATACAAGTCAGTAGCAAGGTACCAAACCTGATGGGATCTTGGCTTTTTGTGGGGAGGGTTGCTTTCATCCCACCCCATCCCAGTCACCCCACATCCCATGAGTATGTGACTGTCCAGGCACACGTGTGCCCAGGACTGGGGATACAACCCAATTCGGTTTAAGCTCCAGATCTCCCTTAATTCAGATTAATTCTTAAGCCAGGAGAGCAGGGTGTGTGGTCCAGAGCTGGGTGAAGCCCGTGGTTCCTGCCCCAGCATCACAGCACAGCATCTCTGCACGCGTGAGCGCTGGGAGCTGGAGCCCGCGGGGAGGAAGAGCCGTACGGTTCTGTACGAGCCCTGTGCTCCGGGAGCTTTCGGTGGGACCCAGCCACACCTGCAGACATCCTCCCTGTCACTTGGCAAAGGAGAGGCAGGTCCTGTGGTCCCCCACACGATGTGACCCCGTCTGTAGGGCTGGTGGACTCCCACAGGCACCATAAGAATTTATCTGTATAAGTACATTTGTCTGGCCTGGGTGAGTCCAGGACCATGATCCCAGCCCCACCCCATCCCTCTGCGTCTCTGTACGTCACCCTTCCCAGCATCAGCCCCGGAGGATCCGTCCTCCCAGGGGGTGGTGGCAGCCCTTAGCCCCTTCCTCTGTCCTGGCTGGGTCCTCCCTGGGCTGTGGGAGGGGGTGTTGCTGGGGTGGGTTTGTTCCTTCCTCACCTTCATCCTCCTGGATGTGTCTCTTCCCAACAGCGAAGACCCTGAAGATCTCAGGTACTGGGCATGGTGTCCCCGGGGTTCCCATGGTGTCCCTGAGGATCCCATGGTGTCCTTGGGACTCCCATGGTGTCCTGGGGGCTCCCGTGGTGTCCTGGAGGCTCCCATGGTGTCCCCGGGGCTCCCATGGTGTCCCAGAGGTTCCCATGGTGTCCCAGAAGATCCCATGGTGTCCTGGTGGCTCCTGTGGTGTCCCAGAGGCTCCCATGGTGTCCCAGAGGCTCCCATGGTGTCCTGGGGGCTCCCGTGGTGTCCTGGAGGCTCCCATGGTGTCCCCGGGGCTCCCATGGTGTCCCAGAGGATCCCATGGTGTCCCCAGGGCTCCCATGGTGTTCTGGCTTTGCTCGTGCTCTTTGGGCATGGTGTGTGCATGGGTGTGACATGTGTTGGGGTACCAACCCCTGCATGGTGTCTGGGCCCAGGGAAAGGTCCTTCCTGCTTCCTGCCCTCTTCTTATCGGGGGGCCGGGCTTTTGTCTGCTCACCCCATCCCCTCCTCCCCGAAGAGCAGGGCCGCTGTGTGTTCACTCTGCTCTCCCCTGTGCCCAGCAAGGACACGTTTCCTTCTTCTCAGGGGCCTTCCGAAGGAGCTTCAAGGATAGTATTTGTCAGTCTGCCTGCTATCCACCCATCCGTCCATCCGTCCCAATGCCGTTCTCACAGTCTGTCCCTCTGTCCATCTCAGTACAATCCTGTGCATCCAGCTCATCACATTTCTTTCCATCCATCACTGCAGTTCTCACCATCCATCCATCCATCCATCCATCCATCCCAGTACAGCTCTGTCTGTCCATTCATCCAGTGCCATTCCATCCATCCATCCATCCATCCATCCATCCATCCCAGTACAGCTCTGTCTGTCTGTCCATTCATCCAGTGCCATTCCATCCATCCATCCATCCATCTATCCATCCTACTGTGATACCATCTGTCTGTCCATCCACGCATAACTCCAGCCATCCCAGTGCTGTACAATCTACCCATTGAGATGAGACCTGGGGAAGAAATGTTTCCCTGTGGGGGGGTGAGGCAGTGGCCCAGGGTGCCCAGAGAAGCTGTGGATGCCCCATCCCTGAAGGGGTTCAAGGCCAGGCTGGATGAGGCTTTGGGCAACCTGGGCTGGTGGGAGGTGTCCCTGCCCATGGCAGGGGGTGGCACTGGGTGGGCTTTAAGGTCCCTTCCCACCCAAACCATCCTGGGACTCTAGGATCCTGAAGCAATTCTCCTTTTCTATAATTTGTTCTCTCTTCTCCATGCACTCTCTCCCCACTGCTCATCCCAGCACCACCAGTACTGTCCCCGGCTCTCTGCCCAGTTCCCTGGGTACCGCTGGGCTGGGCAGTCCTGTTGCAGCGAGATCCCCCCCCAGCATGCTTGTGAAGGGGGTTTGGTCGGTGGCTTGGTGCATGTTGCTGGGGGGGTTTGGAGGGGAGAAGGCGGGCAGGGGTCTCTCTCTGCGGCAGGATGAATCCCGGCTGAACCAGTTGCTCTTTGTGCTTGCAGAGCGAAGGCGAAGGGCAGAGAGAAAAGACACCTCGTGTTACCGTTCAGGTACCCCCGCTCCCCTCTCGCTTTCCAGCCTCTAGCCCCTTGCAGCAGCATCACCGCATCCCCCCGGCACGGCCGCAGGGTGGGACCACGGGTCCTGTGCGCTGCTCAGGGTGCTTAAGACCACGCGGGAGTGGAAGGGACAAGGGAGAAAGGAGGGGAGGGAGAAAGAGTCGTCTGGGTTAGCTGCTCCGCCGGGCGCTGGGAGAAGGATCCCCGGACCTCTCGTGTGGTGCAAAGGGCTCCTGCACCCAGGCACTGACGATGCGAGTGCCCAGGACCAGCAGCACCGACCCAGAGAGCGGGGCTGCCGGAGGAGGGGATGCTCAGAGCAAGGGGGCAGCGGGGGCTGTGTTCCTGCATCCCTCCTCCACAGCACATCCACACCGGTGAAAGGAACAGAGACAGGCTGCAGGCTCCAGTGCTGCCCTGTCCCACCCACCCAGGATGCTGGCATAGGGACAGGACCCCCTGGCACCCCCAGAGCACTTTGGATGGTCTCTGGTGGGGAGGGAGAGTGTCCCAGCCTGGCTGAAGGGTCTTGCACCGGGGATGTGCTGGGGGAGATGCAGCGGCTGGTCCCTGCAGCGCTGCGAAGGGCGGGTGCTTTCAGCCCCAGCTGAACTGGCCACACTGGAGTGGGATGGGGATGGGGTGTGGGAGCTGGGACCACATCCCCGCGCTGCAGGAGAAAGCAGGGAGTGATTTAAATCCTCTCCCAGCACTGGGCAGGGGCACCGGGGCACCTTTTACAATGCAGATGAACCAGCCGAGCTCCTGGTGTTGCCTTTGCTTGCTCCAGTGCCAAGCTGGGCTGGCAAGGGAATGGTTTCTGCTGGTTTGCTCTGGGAGCGAGCAGTAGTGCAGGGAGGGAGCAGCACTGCTTGTTCCAGAAGCAGCTTCTGGGTTTCCCTGGTGGGTTTCCAGCCCCAGCTCCCAGCTGCTCCCTGCCCATGCTGGGCTGAACTGGAGGAACTGGTTCTCCCCAGCCTCCCACCCAGGGCTGGGTGCTGCCTCGTGGCTTGTGCTGGAGCTGGTCTGCTGGCCTTCACCTCTCTAAAAACCCACCCAGCCACACATCAAACTATTTCATATTTTTTTTTCTGGGTGGTTTTCCAGCAGCTCGGCGCACAGGGAGCCAGAGGTCTGTGCTCTGAAGCCACCCTCCTGCCCTGTGTCCCCAGCACAAGCACGGCCGTGGGGTGAAGCAGGATAACAAGCTGTAATTAAAACCCAGCCCTCCTAATTGCTGCCTAGAGCTGCTTGATTGCCTTCTCCTCCCCACTTTGCTGGTGCACAGTGAGGGAGGTTAGCCAGGGGGCTGCAAAGCCAAGCAGGGAGGTGAGGGGTTGGGGTTTCTGGCATGGTGTCAGGGCAGGAGGACCCCCAGATCCAGCCCATCTCCTTCAGAGGGTGGATACAGACACACCTTTGTGGGAGGATGAGCCCCCCACTCCCTCTGCCAAAAAGGAGAAGCAGCCTTGTCCCCTGCCCCAGCAGCATCCCCAGTCTGTGCCCGGACCCTCTCCTGTGCACAGCCACAGCTGCTGTGTACCCAGTGGGCACCCACCACCCCAACTCCTGGGGCGGGGGGCTGGGGTCCTCCTGAGCCCCTCCTGAGCCCCTCCAGCCTGGCAGAGGGTCACCCAGGGATGGCAGCTGGAGGCAGGACGGGGGAGAAGCTGCCCATGGCTGCAGCCTGGGGATGGGGTCCTGGGAGCACTATGGGGAGCAGGGGAGCTGCCAGGGGAAGAGCCTCCTCTCCTGGTGCTGTTCCGGGGTTTGAAGCACTGCAAGTGCCCTGAAGCTTATTTGCCTTTTGTTCCCTTGACGCACGGCCACCGGCTCCAGCAAAGGCAAAGAGAAGACGAAGGAGCACAAGTAGGTTTGCTCGCCTTGCTCCTTCCCTTCTGTCTCGTTTCCAGCTTTCCTCGCCCGTGCCGTGGCTGACCCGGCGTGTGCTGTGCTCTCCCTGTCTCTAGAGCTGAGCCTGGCACCCCTGGGGGGGGGACCTTGGATCTGGTGGGTGCGTGGCCGGAGGGCTCGGAGCCTGCAGGGAATATTTACACCAAATGTAAACGACGGGCTTGGAGCGGTTCCTGGAAGGGAACTGGGAGGTTTTGAGCAAAGCCTGGCTCCCATCAGGCTTGGACCAGTCCTGGTGGGGGGGAGAGTTGCCCGGTTTGGGCACGGACGGCTTGGCCAGGGGTTGGGGCAGGTCACCAGCACAGGGCTGGGCACAGGGGCTCAGCACCAGCTTTGCAGCTCCTGTGCCCAGCATCCGTGCAGACGAGCTTCTCCAGCTCCTGCCTTCCTTCTGTCCCCGGCTGCTTGCGCTGGTGCCAGGCCAGGGTGTCTGAGCTCTGTCCCAGCAGCATCCTCCTCTCCTGCTGCCCAGGGGACAGTCCCTGCGGCCACCGCAGGGCACGTCCCCATCGGTGAGGTCTCTGCTGGCTCATATCCGTTGCACTGCAGTTTAAGGACCAGTTCAGGGCAGTATCGTATTGGTGGACCCTCCTGATTAATGGTGTGAAGCGAGGAGGCAGAGCTGAGGCAGGGAAAGGAGAAAAATCCCTTCGGGCAGTGAGCGAGGAGAGGGCAGACTGGGGAAAAGATGGGAAGAGGTCTCCCCACACCAAGCATCCCAGTCCCCTCCAGTTTGCCCGTGCGGGGAAGGGGACAGACAGTGGGTTGGAGGGTTGGGGTCTTCCCCAGGCTCGAGGGTAGGGTGTGCAGGGTGACCCTCCAGGGTCTGTCCTCCATACAGGTGGGAGAACTGGAAATACTGGTGTGATGGAGGCAGCACCCACCCGACAGGTGTAATTCCTGCAGAGCCACGAGCCGTGGAAACCCTGCTGCCCAGGAGAGAGCAAGGATTAAAATGTTCTTTTTAGCCACGAATAATTAACCTGCAACCCTAGGAGCTGGCCAGGAGAGAGTCTGCCCCCATCTCCCTGCCCGTGTCTCAAAATCTCTCTGTCCCCCCGTGCTCCCCTCCCGTGGAGCCACACGGGTCAAACCCCAAAGGACAAAAAGCCAAGAGCTGGGAGCAGGGGACGACCCGGGGGGTGTGTGCTTCGCTCAACCCCGTATTAGACACCAGCAAATCCAAGGGAGGAGTGCTGGGGGAGGCTGGGTGGATGCTCTGGTGTCTAATACAGGTTTAAGCTCGCTTGGAGGCTTGTCCCTGCTTGGGAACAGAGTTTGGGTCCTGCACCCCCAAACTCGCAGGAACCCCATCTTGACTCTGCTGCCAAACTGGGTTGCACTGGGTTGCACTGGGCCAGCAGCATGGTTTGGAGGGGAGCAGGCAGGCGGGCACAGCATCCCCGCAGCATCGCGGTTCTGGGGGAGACCCGGCTGAACCCAGGCTTTGGCGAAAGGGGGGCTGTCGTGCCACCCCACAGCCTGTGTCGGCATCTCATGTTCACGGGTCCTCATCCAATATTCATGTGGGGACGGTGTCAGCTCTCCGCCAGCGCCGGCTGCCCATCCGCGCTGTCGGATGCCGGCGGGAGCAGCGGAGGGGTCGGCACCACCTTTGGTTGGCGCTGCCAAGCCCCCCCGGTGCCTGGAGGGGGGCTCGGCGGGGGTCCCCATCCCTGCCCGTGGGGCACGGCTCTGCCCTCGGCACCAGGATGCTTGTCCCACCCTAGACGTGCTGCTGGCGGCTCTCGGCTGAGCTCTTCCAGCATCTCCCAGGGAAACCAGGTCCTGGACCGCCGGCGGGTGAAGGTAGTACCCCCAAGGGATGGGAAGGGAGGGGGCTATGGGGGGTGTCAGTGCTCTCATGGCTCAGAAAAGGTGACAGGGGG
>VZTO01016509.1:0-29981 GCA_013400615.1 Syrrhaptes paradoxus | reverse complement strand
GGAAACCCTGCTGCCCAGGAGAGAGCAAGGATTAAAATGTTCTTTTTAGCCACGAATAATTAACCTGCAACCCTAGGAGCTGGCCGGGAGTCTGCCCCCATCTCCCTGCCCGTGTCTCAAAATCTCTCTGTCCCTCTGTGTTCCCCTCCCGTGGAGCCACACGGGTCAAACCCCAAAGGACAAAAAGCCAAGAGCTGGGAGCAGGGGACGACCCGGGGGTGTGTGCTTCGCTCAACCCCGTATTAGACACCAGCAAATCCAAGGGAGGAGTGCTGGGGGAGGCTGGGTGGATGCTCTGGTGTCTAATACAGGTTTAAGCTCGCTTGGAGGCTTGTCCCTGCTTGGGAACAGAGTTTGGGTCCTGCACCCCCAAACTCGCAGGAACCCAGTCTTGACCCTACTGCCAAACTGGGTTGCACTGGGCCAGCAGCGTGGTTTGGAGGGGAGCAGGCAGGCGGGCACAGCATCCCCGCAGCATCGCGGTTCTGGGGGAGACCCGGCTGAACCCAGGCTTTGGCGAAAGGGGGGCTGTCGTGCCACCCCACAGCCTGTGTCGGCATCTCATGTTCACGGGTCCTCATCCAATATTCATGTGGGGACGGTGTCAGCTCTCCGCCAGCGCCGGCTGCCCATCCGCGCTGTCGGATGCCGGCGGGAGCAGCGGAGGGGTCGGCACCACCTTTGGTTGATGCTGCCAAGCCCCCCCGGTGCCTGGAGGGGGGCTCGGCAGGGGTCCCCATCGCTGCCCGTGGGGCACGGCTCTGCCCTCGGCACCAGGATGCTCGTCCCACCCTAGACGTGCTGCTGGCAGCTCTTGGCTGAGCTCTTCCAGCATCTCCCAGGGAAACCAGGTCCTGGACCGCCGGCGGGTGAAGGTAGTACCCCCAAGGGATGGGAAGGGAGGGGGCTATGGGGGGTGTCAGTGCTCTCATGGCTCAGAAAAGGTGACAGGGGGCTTGGGAAGGGGCTGGGGTGAGGGTGAGCCGCTGGGCATCTGCTCGGAAGCAGCTGGGATGGCTCCTTCCTCATCCTCCGCTTGCTTCTTCCCTTCTCCTCGGCATGTACCAAGTATGATGCCAAAATCCACAAAATCCACTTTTTCTTTTTTTTCTTCCCTTTTAAATTTTTTTCTCCTCTTTTTTCTTTTTTCCTTCTTGTTTTCTTTTTTTCTTTCCTTTTTTTTTTTTTCTTCCCTTTTCTCAGTGACCTCCAGACTCCATTGTTTCCTAAATATTTGCCTCCCTGGGGCTCCAGTCCCCTGCAGTAATACCAGTAAGGGCACTGGGGAGGGAAGGAGGCAGCGCCAGATGGGACTGGGGCTGGGAAGAGTGGCAGGGATGTGTGGCTGGGATGCGGCCAAGGGGACAGCACCTGAAGTTTTATCCCAGCGAGGGACCTCTGCTCTCTGAGCCAACTCGAGCTGAGGCTCATCTTGGGGATGTGCTCGAGGCTGTTTCCTAAAACCAGTTTCATGGTTTTACTGGTAGGGGCATGGGATGCTGTGCTAGCCAGGACCCAGCGCATCCTCCGTACCTGCCCAAGGACCTTCTTCTTGCGGGTCCGGGGTGAGGACCAGCACTGCGGGGTCCCACTGCCTCCATCCCCAGCTGCTCTTCTGCTTCCCAAGGACCCTCGGAAATTCCTGGGGCAGATACAGGGATTTTATCACTAACCGCCTGCGAGCAAATCGCCCACGTGCCAGCTCTGGGGCTGGTGGGATTTATTTTTTTTTCTGCATTTTTAATAAATTTATTGGGAAGAAAGGGATGACACGGAACCAGAGATGTGCTGGCCCAGGGGCTGTGTGTCTGCTGGACTTCCCACCCTCCGCCGTGGAGAATAGTCTCAAGGCAGCGTTTCACAGCCTGAGCTGTCAGTACAGCCTTTGCTCATTAAAAAAATGAGTTTGCAAATAACTTCAAAGCGTTAATTCCCCCGTAGCACCTCGAGACAGATGTTCCCTGGCAGGATGGCAGCCCAGCCTTCATCTTGCCTCCTTCTGTCCATTGAGAAACTGCCTCTCACCGAGGATCCCGGGAATTAATCACAGCCTTGAGACCCGAGCGTTGCTTTGGTCCCAGTTGAACCTCGGCTGTAAATAGTTCCTCTGGCTTCTGCTGGCCCCCTGCCCCCGTTGGCTTCCCCCCTCCCTGGGTGAATGCATCATCCTCCTCTTCTCCTGAATTTTCTTCTCCTTTGCTCTGGCAGCAAACAGCAAATTTCCAGCTGGTATTTAAGACAACAAACGCCTGCAATGCTGAGACCTCTTTGTTTTGGGGGGGGAGAAAAAAAAAAGGGTGTGACTTCATCCTTTGGCCCCAGCCAGCCTTGGAGGTGAGGTCAAGCCTTGGCAGGGGAGGGGTCCAGCCTTCGGGAGGGGTTCCAGCCTGAGGGGGGTTCCAGCCTTGGAGGTGAGGTCCAGCCTTGTGGGGGGGGGGGGGTCCCNCCCAGCTGGGGGGGGGGGGTCCAGGCTGGCAGGGAGGTTCCTCCTTGCTTCCCAGCTGGCCCAAGGACACATCCACCAAACCTGCCAGGTTCCTGCAAAGACGAACACTTCCAAGTAATGGGAATATCCCATAAAAAAATTGAATTTATCCCATAAAAAATTTCCCCTCTGGCTTCACCACGTTCTGCGTTTGGGACAGTCCCGGGTCGTTGCCTCCCCGTCTCTCTGCGGCTGTTTGCTCGTTGGTATCAGAACAGGGTTATTGCACGCTCCGACCCCTGCCTCTTGCCGGTTGCGGTTTTACCCCCTCTGGGGGCTTTTTCCTACCGAGGTTTTCAGCTGAAACTTCAGGTTAGAAGTCCACCTTGCATCCAGACCCCGTCACTTTCCCTGGGGTAGCTCAGGACCTCCCACCTCCTTGCAGCAGCGTGGACTTACCTCCAAAGGACCGGGAACAGTTTCCCGAAAATATCCGCCAGGCTCTTGCCTTCACCCATCTCTGCCGTTCCCTCGCCCTGCATTTGAGGGATATTTTTAGCAAGCCATTTGTGCACCATTATTTTATCAGCCCGTCCAGCCCAAACTGCCCTGAGCATGTCTGAGCCCAGCCTGGCAGAGGAGAGCCGGCACGGACCTGGTGCTGGTGTGTGCTGCGCTGGGAGGGGAAAAATCCCATCGCTGGGCTGCGGGAAAAGCCTGGGGTCTGCACAGGGTTGCTGCTGATCCACCCGGGGAGGTGATTGATTTATCACAGCAAGGTGGCGGGGGAAGCGGTTGGATGTTTTAATTTTTAGTTGATGGTTTTGGGGAGCTGGGGAGCAATTGCACAAATGGGTCGGGACTCTGCTCTGGTGTGTTTGCTGCAGCCTCCTGCTCTTCCCACCCCCAAGTCCTAGAAAACAGCACGAAAAATACAGTAATTGATGGTTTGGGTTTGTTGATTTTTTTTTTTTTTTTTTTTAATCTTCCCTCTCTTCTTGCAGAGCTGGGAAAGGAGTTTTCTCAGCCATGAAGCTCGGCAAGACGCGCCCGACAAAGGATGACCATCGGAAACAAGGTACCTTGCTCCCGGGAGGAGGTTGTTCCCTCCCCAGTGCCGCTTCTTGGCTGTCCTCCCATCCTGGGAAAGCACCTGGAGACCCCATCGAATCCCAGAATGGTTTGGGTGGGAAGGGACCTTACAGCCCACCCAGTGCCACCCCCTGCCATGGGCAGGGACCCCTCCCACCAGCCCAGGTTGCCCAAAGCCTCATCCAGCCTGGCCTTGAACCCCTCCAGGGATGGGGCACCCACAGCTTCTCTGGGCACCCTGGGCACTGCCTCACCCCCTGCACAGGGAAACATTTCTTCCTTATAGCCTGGAGCCCAGAAACCCCCCGTGTCCTGGGGCATCCCGTGAGCAGCAGGGTGAGGGAGGGGACTGTCCCCCTCTGCTCCACTCTGGTGACCCCCCTGGGGTGCTGCCCCCAGCTCTGGGGTCCTCAGCACAGGACAGACACGGAGCTGCTGGAGCGGGGCCAGAGGAGCCCCGGAGATGGTCCGAGGCTGGAGCAGCTCCCGTGCGAGGACAGGCTGAGAGAGTTGGGGGTGTGCAGCCTGGAGAAGAGAAGGCTCCGGGGAGACCTTCCAGCACCTCCCAGTGCTGAAAGGGGGCTACAGGAGAGATGGGGGAACTCTGGGTCAGGGGGTGCAGGGACAGGACAAGGGGAACGGTTTGAAGCTGGCAGAGGGGAGATGGAGATGAGATGGGAGGAGGAAATGTTTCCCCAGCTGGGTTTAGCCCTTGTGCCTTGCTGGGTGCGTGGTGCAGCAGGAGGATGGGCTCAGCCCTGGCGGGGCTGCGTGTCCCCAGGCTGGGCACGGCGGTGGCACTGATATCAGATGCCTTTCTGGAAACGCACGAGAGGGGCAGCGGTCGGAAATTCGTTGTTGTTTCCATTTGAACCAAAGGGTTGGGTTTCAATGGCAAGGAAAGCCGGGGGAACGCGTGTTGGCCGGCAGGGACAAAGCGTTGCTGTAGGGAGTGGTGCTCGGGGACATGGGTTAGTGGGTTGGGTGGTGTTGGGTTGATGATTGGACTTGATGAGCCTTGAGGTCTTTTTCCAACCTTTGTGGTTCTACGATAGTGTTTGGGCAAATCTCTGCTGCTTTTCAGGCAGGTTTGAGGTTAGGAAAAGGGGAATTTGGCCTGGGACAGCAGCGTGGGTAGAGGCATTGGCAGCCTGTGGGACGGCATGGCATTGAAATTTGGGTGGCCCCCCTCTCTCCCCACTGCCTGGGTCTTTATCTCATGGTTGAAGCTTCACGCAAGCCCATGGGGAAGGCAGCTGGGATGCGAAGGCAGGAGCAGGGTGTGCTGGCAGTAGGCTGCAGGGATGGGGATTTACCCGAGACCGGGGAGTGGTTGCGATGCAGCTCCTGCATGGTGTGGTCGGTGCTGCACAGCCCTGGGGCTCCTTCTTCCACCTTCCCCAGGTGTCCCTGCCCTTCACACACCCCTCCAGGGCTCTGCTCTCTCAGCACCACCCTCCTCTCCCAGCCTCAGCGCCGTCCTGGTTGTGATCCCTGCCCTTGGTCTGGACAGCTGGTGATGGGATGGGGGGTGGATAAGACCAGGCTGGATGAGGCTTTGGGCAACCTGGGCTGGTGGAAGGTGTCCCTGCCCATGGCAGGGGGTGGCACTGGGTGGGCTGTAAGGTCCCTTCCCACCCAGACCATCCTGGGATCCATGATTCTGTGATGTGCCGCATCCTCTGCCTGTTGGCCAACCCAGCGTCCCTCTTGTGCCACACTCTGCTCTCCTATGTGACCCCATCTGGTCCTACTGAGGTCCAACAGACCCAGTGTGTCACCCAGAACCAACCTGGGAGGTTGTAAGTCTGTCTGGCCACCCACACACGGCAGGATGGGATCTGCTTGGGTCCTTCCCGCCTGGTTTGGCTTTGACTCAACCCCAAAAACTCCCGGTTGGGTTGAGGACACCCTTTCCTCGCCCAGCCTCCAGCAATGTCTCCCTCCACCCCGATGGAGAACTTTTCCCAACACCCAGCCTGGATCTCCCCGGCTTCAGCTGGAGCCCGTGTAATCTACAAAAACGGGACAGACTGGTGAAAAACCTGATTTCTGGTCTCCTGGAGCAAGCTAGAAGCTTGCCTGGGTTTGCAGACAGGTTCCCTGTCTCCCAGGAGCCGCGTCCACGCTGTATGAGTGGGTTTGGTGCCAGCAAAGCAAACCAGTGACCCAATGGTTATACTGGTGTTTCTGGCCCAAGGGAATAAGTTAACTGCTGCTTTGTGGTCGTTTCTTGACCAGAGCAAAGGCGAGGAGGGGCAGGCAGGGCATGCACGTGGGTCACGCACGGGAAAGGAGTCTCTCAGCAGCTTCTTCCAACAGAAATGCAAACCCATGGACACAGCCATGGCTCGGTGCTGGTGGGGTCTGGGGTCTTGACCCTCCCTGCAGCAATTTTTTTTCTTGGGAAATGACCCTTTTCTCCTGTTTTTCCAGACCTCTCCACCCCGAAGCTAGCTGGTGGGTTGTCTTTGCAGCTGCTCTGCTGGGAGTTGGAGCTGCGACACCTTCTCGGATGTTCTTCCACCCCCTGAACTCTGGGGTGTTTGACATTTTCCGTTTTCTTTTTTTGCCTGCACAAAGCTATATACCGGCGTGCTGCCAGGCGGAGTAATGTGTCACACGAGGCAATATCTGGGTTTTAATCCCTTTCAGAGCAGGTTGGCTGTGACCTGACCCAGTGGCCATTGTCCTGTGTGTGGTCAGGCGAGGTTGATGGGATGGGTTGGTTACCTTTCTCTGCTCCTTTAATTATTCACTGAGTGGAAACCAAGAGACATTCTTTTGTCTCCGTTGTGCAGATGAACCCGCTGTTCTGGAGGCAGAAGACCTGGACCGAAAAGCCATGAGGCTGGGAGGAGGGCTGGAGCCCGACACCATCTCCTTGGCCTCGGTCACCGCTGTCACCACCAATGTCTCCAACAAGAGGTGAGGTCCAGACGTGAGCTTGTGCCAGCCAGGAGACATCCCTCAACCCGTGACAGCAGCAGGGGGAACGGTTTGAAGCTGGAAGAGGGGAGATGGAGATGAGATGGGAGGAAGAAATGTTTCCCTGTGCGGGGGGTGAGGCAGTGGCCCAGGGTGCCCAGAGAAGCTGTGGATGCCCCATCCCTGGAGGGGTTCAAGGCCAGGCTGGATGAGGCTTTGGGCAACCTGGGCTGGTGGGAGGAGTCCCTGCCCATGGCAGGGGGTGGCATTGGATGGTCTCCAAGGTCCCTTCCCACCCAAACCATCCTGGGATTCTGTGAAGTCCGTCTGTGGTCTGACTGAGGGTTTCTTCTGCCCCCCCAAAGGTCCAAGCCTGACATCAAAATGGAGCCAAGTGCTGGGAGGCCGATGGATTACCAGGTAGGTGACAATGTTGTGTCCCCAACCTCAACGCAGGAGGTCACAGCCTGGGATGGGAGCTTCCCTTCCAAACCTTGGACTTGAAGAGTGCTTGAGGAGCTGAGCCTCCTTGTTGGAGCATGTGTCCCCACGTGGGACAGTGCTGGGACCAGGAGGAAGGTCCACCAGCCCCTTGGGTGGGTCTGGGCTCGAGGCTGAGCATCCTCCCCGTGCAGCAGCCCACGGACCCTCAACACACCGCACTTGCACGGCTTCCCAAGGGCTGGTGTTTGAATGATCGAGCAATAAATTCAAGATTAATTAACTAATTGATTTTGCTCTCCATGGTGTGAAGCCCGCAGAGCCCGGATTAACCTGTGGTCGAGCCGGGCCGTCTCCAAGATATTTCTCTTGCTGTCCAAGAGGGTGCAGGATGCGGTTTGGGATTCGGGGTCGGTGAGCCCTGGCTGGTGGTGGGTTGCTCACTGGATTTCCTCGGCTGGGCTGGCACGTGGCTGTTGTCCTGTCCAGCGATGCTCCGTTCCTGACACTCTATCTAGACGTAGAAGAACCACACGTTTCGTTTCCCAAGGCTCGGGTGATCCGTGCTTTTACCAGTTGGTACCCCTGTGGTTCACGCTTGGGCTCCTCTTCTCCTTTCCTCCAGGTCATGCTGGTTCAGCAGAGGTTTGGCTTTGTGTCCTCACCTCTCAGCACAGCGACACGCTCCCGGGGGTATCTCAGAGCAACACAAATAGTGATTTTTGTTAAAGAGATTTATTGCAAAACATCTGCAGCGCCTGCTGCAGACCGAATGGTGAGGCTTCCAGGGAATGCTGGGCTCAGGAGGGATCTAACCGGGGCAGAAAGAGGAGGAGGAGGGTGGAGAACTAATTGCAGAAGGAACACAGCTGGTCAGTTTGTGAGCAGTAGACCCCAGAGCTGCCACCCTGAAAATAACCCCCCAAAAAAAAAATAAAAGGGAGATGGGGAGGCAGGGGTTAAGGCTGCTCTGCGGAGGTGAAGGTGCCCGAATCCCTCTCCCCAGGTCAGTGTCACCATCATCGAGGCACGGCAGCTGGTGGGGCTCAACATGGACCCTGTGGTCTGCGTGGAGGTTGGGGAGGAAAAGAAATACACGTCCATGAAGGAATCCACCAACTGCCCTTACTACAACGAGGTGGGTCTGGCCTCCGGTGATGCTCATGGCTGCCTGCTCCTCGGGGTCTACATTACCATTAATTTATTAAATGTAATTTTTTGTCATTTGGGGTTTTTTTCCTTTTTTCCTTCTGTCACCTCTTGTCGGAATAAGATGAAACCTCAAACCACACAGGAGGAGAAATTAAGCTTTTGCCCTCTGGTCTTTTGCAAAAAAATGATTAAAAAATGAATCAATCTGTGCTAAATGATTCTCAGGTTTTTTTTTTCCTAAGAAATTAGTGCTTCCTTCTAGTTCCCCAGCCTGCAGAGCTTGGGGCTCCCACGGATGCATCCCTGGGGTGCCACGCTGCAGGATGCTCCTCGGGGCAGCCCCAGCTTCCCCAGCCGGGGCCCACCAAGGGAGCCCACCCCAGCTCTCCTCCTCTTTCCCTTCCAGTACTTCGTCTTCGACTTCCACGTCCCCCCAGACGTCATGTTCGACAAGATCATCAAGCTGTCTGTGAGTGAGGAGGGTTGCGTTGTTCTTCCCGTGGGGCTTTGGGGGGAACCAGCCCGTTTTGCCTCTGCGCTGGGGGTAGATTTGGGGTCCTTGATGCGAGACCCCCAGCAAGAGGCGAGGGGTTTGGTCCTGCGAGCCTCACCTCTTCTGCTGCCCCCCGGTCCCTCTTGCTGACACAGAGGAGGGCGATGAACAGGATTTGCGTATTCACTGGCTAATGAGGAGTATCAGTGTCTGCCCCCCACAAAGGGAATTAGATCCTAGATTCTGAGCATCCTAAAGACCCTTCCTCCAGGTAGAAGCCCCCGTGTTGGTTCCCATAGTGGCTGGAAAACTGCATCTTGGTTCCCAGATTAATTTCTTTGCATTTTTCTTTTGTTCAATCCAAGTATACCCTTGTTTGGAATACTGCTAAGGCAGAGCTGCCCACCCCACCGCTGGACACCTCGTAGTGTCCTTCTACAGACCAAGACCAAGGGAAACATGTCAGCTCCTTCCCCATCTGACGCTGAACCCCCTTACGGCTCCCAGAGCATGGGGGGAAAAAAAAATCTGACTTGTTTTCGCCTCTCAATTTCCAGGTGATCCACTCAAAAAACCTCTTGCGCAGTGGGACTTTGGTGGGCTCCTTCAAGATGGACGTTGGAACCGTTTATACCCAACCTGGTACGGGAATGCTGTTTGGAACGTGTCCTGCGTGCCTGCCGGCCCCTCTAAAATCACAGTCGCAGCATCTGCCTCTGTAAATGAGCCTGAGAGCTGGGATGTAGATGAAGCCCCCAGTGTCTGAACTTCAGCAGATGGTGAGGGGGGACCTGAAGGGAGCATCTGGTCTGGTTCCTGGCTCCATGGAAGGATGAAGTCTTTCCAACACCATCCAAAAGGCACCTGAGACCTCAAAGGCTCAGGCTCATTGAATCATTTAGGTTGGAAAAGACCCTTAAGATCATTGGGTCCAACCATTAACCCAACACTGCCCAGCCCACCGCTGAACGGTGTCCCTAGGGCCACATCCACACGTCTTTAAATACCCCCAGGGATGGTGCCTCCCAGCTGTGGAGGCTCCGCTCCCCTTCGGACAGTTTATCCCGTTGCTTCTGTCTTCAGCATGAGACACATAGAATCACAGAGCCCTAGAAGGGTTTGGGTTGGAAGGGACCATGGGGGTCATCTGGTCCAACCCCCCTGCAGTGAGCAGGGACATCAACTAGCCCAGGTTGCCCAGAGCCCCATCCAACCTGACCTTGGATGTTTTCAGGGATGGGGCATCTCCCAGCTCCCTGGGTGACCTGTGCCAGTGTTTCCCCACCCTAAGTGTAAAATATTTCTTCTTTAGTCTAAACCTCCCCTCTTCGAGTTTAAAGCCATTACCCCTTGTCCTATTGCTACAGACCCTGTTAAAAAGTTTATCCCCATCTTTTTTGTAATGAAACATCTTCGAAATGACTTTTTCAGGGGCTTCTATCTGAATTCCTCACGCTGGAAGGTGTCCCTTGCCCATATGTTCAGGTCCACTCACGTAGAAGGACGTTTCCAGTCCTCGCGGTAGTTGCTGTGTCTCGTTCTGACAAACGACTGTCTTGTCCCCTGGCTTCCAGAGCACCAGTTCTACCACAAGTGGGCCATCCTTTCTGACCCCGAGGATCTCACCGCCGGGCTGAAGGGTTACCTGAAGTGTGACATCGCTGTGGTAGGGAAAGGGGACAACATCAAGACACCACACAAAGCCAATGAGACGGACGAGGATGACATTGAAGGGTAAGGATCTGCAGAGCAAGCTTCACTGAGATCATTGGGGAATGACTTCTCACGTCTCCTTACCTTGGATCGTACGATGAAGACCTCTCCCTCCCATACCCACCTTGTGCAATGAAATCAGAGGTGCCAATAAGATGTCTTTCAGTGAGAGAACGCGTGGCAGGTTACTGGTGCGAATCCAGGTCATGCCAAGGACAGACCAGTCGTTTCTGTCGGGTCAGACCATCTGCTGGTGGTTGAGCTCTCTGTGCCGACACCAGCCTGATGTCAACCAGCTTGATGTCCCCACTGTTTACCCCGTGTTCCAGTTGGCCCTTGGATGGGAAGATGAGATGGGGTGGGATGGGAAGATGAGGTGAGATAGGGTGGGATGGGGTCTCACCACCCACCGCTCAGGCAAAGCAGGGAGGTCTGGGGGAGGTTTCCCAGGCTGCATGGGTGGGCAGGGCTTTGTGACTCCCCAGAGCATCTGAAAGACCATGGAAGAAAACTCAGGAGAGTCTAAAATGTAGTTCCAGCCCCAAAACTTTTCAGGTTGATTAAATATCTCCAAGAGCAACCCCAGGCTTTCAAGTCCACCTCCAGGCTCTCACCACATGCCCAGAAACGCAGACGAGCAGCAAGGTACTAGTGCAGCTTTCTTGGCTTGCTCTGGACCAGGCACCACCTGGACTGTTTCGGGTCATTGTTCCATGCTGTTGTGGTGATATTATCCCGCTTTTTCCTGGACTGTTCCAGCAATTTCTCTAGAAATTGTTTTGTTCATCTCCCATGGCTCTCACTTCTTCCCGTAGAAGAGGAAAGCCACCAAGAAGAACAATTTGGTGGAGTTCAAGTTTCCCCCCGAAATAATCACCCCAGCTCCCTTTGTGCCCTGATAAAGAAAAAAGGTTCTTCTACCATCCCATCCATTTAGATGTCTAAATTAGTCTGAGTTTAATTGTCCCTTAGGCTCCACTGACATTATATCCCTTTAGTGGAATGCACGTTGTCCCAGGGCCACCTCAAGGCACCACCCCACCCCAAAACAGGAAGATGGGCAGAAACAGAACGGCAATAAAATGTACGGCTGCAGAAACAGTTGTCCTTCCACCTCCGCAGAGCCTGTGCTCAGAAAGTGGGGTGGCTCCTCCCTCCTTACTAAGCCTCTCCTGACAAACCACCAGCCCCGGCAGATGTTCTCAACCCTACCTGTTGATGTTGCAGGAACCTCCTCCTCCCGGACGGGGTCCCTCCGGAGAGGCAATGGGCTCGTTTCTACATCAAGATCTATCGAGCCGAGGGGCTGCCGCGGATGAACACCAGCATCATGGCCAACGTGAAGAAGGCTCTCATCGGGGAGAACAAGGACTTGGTAGACCCCTACGTGCAGGTGGTCTTCGCAGGGCAGAAGGTGAGCAAGCTGCGCGCGATACCGGGGTGACCTTGGGAGGTGACATGAGCAAGACCAGCCATTGGACAGGCGGCCAGAGATGAGCTCAGTTGTCCTGGCGTGAAGATGCTGAGATTTAGGTCAAAGCCACCTTCTTTGCAAGGTTTCCCCTCTCTTGTGCAGACCATGATGGGTTTGTAGAGCTCTCCAGTTGAGGAGAGGAGCTGGGAGAGGCACGAGGCAGAATGCGTGTTTCCTTGGTCATTAGCGAGGGAGAAGTTCAGGTTGTGAGGGATGGCTTGGGAGCTCAAACCCTTGTCAGACACGGATCTCCTCCCGCTCGGCAGGGGAAGACATCCATACAAAAAAGCAGCTATGAGCCTCTCTGGAACGAGCAAATCATCTTCACAGAAATGTTCCCCCCGTTGTGCAAGCGGATAAAGATCCAGATCCGAGACTCGGACAAAGTCAATGATGTGGCCATTGGTACCCATTTCATTGATTTGCGGAAGATCTCTAACGAAGGAGACAAAGGTAAAGCTCAGGTTGGGGGGCAGGCTGAGCTGCCTTCTCCACACCGGAGAGATGCTCCTTTGGGGCAGAGAGTCAGCAAAAGAGCCTGGGCTCCTTCCCGTGGGGACAGCCACCTCTCGGTGTGCAGCTGGGGGGGCTTTGACTCACTGTGGTGGTCTTCTGAGGTCACTGGACACGATCTTTGGAAACCAAGCCCTGTCACGAGCCTCCAGTCTCCCCCCTGAAAGCAAAGACACCCAAAACAAAAAACAAATCATTGGATGAGCATCTGAGAGGCTCCACCATTCACACACACGTGAACACACCAACATACATAGGCAGGACCAGTGTGGAACCAAAGATGGCTCTAGAAAGGGGACTAATGGGGGGGTTTTTTCTTTCTTGACTCTCACGTTGGGTAACTTGCCCAACGTATGGGTGCACTGGTGCATTTCCATGCCCACACACATGCGTATTCAGGTCCGTGTCACCATACACGGACCAGGAGAGTGATGCCCATCCATGAGTTTGTATCCTGAGGCAAAGACGTGCCCTTCTCCTTGCTCATCCCCTTCCTTACCCGGTGTCTGGTCTGCCGCAGGCTTCCTGCCCACCTTCGGCCCCGCGTGGGTGAACATGTACGGCTCCACTCGCAACTACACCCTGATGGACGAGCACCAAGAGCTGAACGAGGGGCTGGGCGAAGGTGTCTCCTTCCGGGCCAGGCTTCTGATGAGCCTTGCCGTGGAGATCTTGGACACCAGCAACCCAGAGATTAACAGCTCCACTGAGGTGCAGGTCGAGCAGGCCACATCCGTTGCTGATGTAAGTCACCCTGACCCCACAGCTGCCAGGGGTGAGTCTTGGGTCTTGGACCTCTTGGTTGATTGTCTTTGGTCTCACCAACCAAGGATTTCATTTAGCGTAGGTTCTGGACCCCGGGGGATCTGGAATGAATACAAACCATGCAAGGATTTTATATTTTATGATCATTCAAATACTCGCCTCTCTTGGGAGTGCCGGGCAGAAGGAATACCTGAGTGAGGGAAGATCCTAAACTTTCCTGGTGGTTCTCCAGTTGGGTGTTAGAGAAGGACGAAGACCCTTCTCCTAATGCCAGCTGTCTCACTCCGATCCTGAGGATGAATTTCAGATGGAAGCCAAGGATCTAATCTATTTCCCAACCAATTCTGGCCGAGTGAAGCTGGGCAGAGAGATGGAATGGCTCTTTGCTGATAAGAGAAGCCCCACCAGCTTTGGTCCTGACGTGTAGAGCCCACAAGGCCCAACAGGCACAGCCAGGCTTGTCCTTCCTGGGGATGCCCACCTGTGTGAAGATGAGCCATGGGTGTGGAGCAGAAATCATTGAACCACTGAACGGTTTGGGTTGGAAGGGACTTTAGGTGAACCTGCCATGGTTCAGTGAGGTTTGGTTAGAGTCCCTCAGGTGCAAGGGGTGACTGATGTCAGCACATTGGAAAGTGAGGCTGAAATAGTTAATTAAAGTCTCTGCAGTGAGGCTGGGGGTGAGAAAACCCTCGTGGTCCCCTTGGAAGCCCCAGCAGTGACACCTCACCTTCAAAAAGCCCTCGGAGGTGCCGGGTGATGCACCCCTCGGCCCAAGGGGACCCGTCCCTCTGTCTGACGTCAGCGCTGATCCCCTGGTTTCTCCTGCAGAGCTGCACAGGGAAGATGGAGGAGTTCTTTCTCTTTGGAGCCTTTCTGGAAGCTACCATGATCGACAGGAAGATCGGTGACAAGCCCATCAACTTCGAGGTCACAATAGGTTGGTTGTTTTTTGGTGGTTTTGTAGAATCCCAGAAGGGTTTGGGTGGGAAGGGACCTTAAAGCCCACCCAGTGCCACCCCCTGCCATGGGCAGGGACCCCTCCCACCAGCCCAGGTTGCCCAAAGCCTCATCCAGCCTGGCCTTTTGAAGCGTGCTTGTCAGGAAATACATGATACAGTGCTGAGAGCAGGATTTCTTCCCCATATTCCATCCCAACACATGCTAGAGCATGCAGAGCTCTCCCGTTAAGGAGAAGGTGATGGCTACTCTGCTTGGGGCCCCAGATCACCCGTTGGGTGCATCCTGTGCTGCGGCCGGTGGAGCTGCTCCATCTCTCACCACGGCTTCGTGCCTCCTCGGGCTGGCCACCAAGGGAGTGATGTGTGTCCCTATGGGGACATGAGTGGGGACAGGCGCCCATCACTCATTTCTGGTTCCTGGGCATGGGTTCAGGGAGTTGAACTCTGCTGTCCCCCATGGTTCCTGCAGAGAGAACTTCTCCCTGACCTGAATTAAAGCCAAGAGGCTGAGACCAGCTGGAATTACAACCCTGTGGCTTTATTTCACTTTTTTTTTCTTGAGGTAACTATGGGAACCAGATCGATGGCATGACCAAACCCATCCTGCGGAGGAAGAAAGAGGGAGGGGATGGGGAGGAGGAGGAATCCGAGCTGCTCCAGAACTCAAGTGAGGATGAAGGTGATGAGGATGGAGACCTGGTCTCTGTTTCCTCGTCTCAACCCATGAAGCCCCTGGTCACAGACAGGTGAGCGCGTCCCCCTGGCCACCAAACCGCCCCTGGGCAGAGATGTGGCTCTCAGTTCCGACATGGGCTGACCTGTCAGCAGGAACGTCCCCCGACTGCCAAGTCTTGAAAGCTGCACGAGGTCGCAGCCACGCAGAGGGGACAGGATGCAAAAAGCTGCTGGAAAAAAGTTCTTGAGAATGTGTTAGGCAGGAGGCTGGGGTAGAAAACTCAAAATACTCCCAGTCTGCCCATTGCTGAAGGTGACGGGCAGCCACACGCTGGTGTTGGGCAGAACCAGGACTTGGGAAACCGGGTCCTGCCCTGGGTCCGTCTCCAGCTCACCCGGGTCAGTACCTGCAGCTGGTTTCAGTGGGCAAATCGCTTCCGTTCTCTCTGCCTCCGTTTCTCCAGCTGTAAAATTAAGACAATTTTTTGTGTCTGCTTTACGAACTGCTTTGTGATGTGCGGGCAGCACAGGTGAAATCCAGGCGGCTGCAGGTGTGATCCTGGTGAGGGGTTTGTGCCCAGAGCGGATGGACCAGAAATCCCCAAACTGCCCGGGACCAGCACAGTGTGTTGGGAGGGCTGGGCTGGGTTCAGCCTGGATTTACATCCAAAGGACCAGGACTAAGGAAAGCTAATTGGATTTGACCTGATGAGAGATGCTTCAAGAGGATTTTAACCGTGTTACACCAGCTGATAGATGTTAATAGAATTAACCGGCTGGCTTAATTCAACTGGGAACAGAAACACTGAATCCAGGGCGTTTCTGCTCCAGATAAACGTGGGAGTTTCCTCACTTGCTCGCCAGCCCCTTGTCCAGGTGAATGACAATGGAGATGACAAGCTCCGATGTCTTGTGAGCCGGTCCCCTGGGCTCTGCTGCCACGCTCTCCCCCCTCCATCTCCATCCCCTGGGTGCTGGGAGCCTCGTGCTGAACCGCGGGGCTCTGCTGACATCTCCTGGCTCCCGGAGGATGAGCTGGAGCTGAAGGGTGATCCCAGGCGCAGTGGGATCTGCAGTGGCTCTGCACATGGCCAGGCATCAACCCATCCTCAGCCTCATCCTCCCTTTAGCTGTGCCACGACTGTTGCTGCTCCATCCCACCAGCAAGGGAGCTCTGGCAGCTCTGCCAAGGGCAGGGACCTGGGGACTTTGGGAGATGCTCCCCAGCATCCAGAAAAGGTGTTAGTGCTTCGGTTTCCCTTGTGCCCCTGCTCACGCTGCTGCCAGGCTTCGGGTGAGGTTGTGGGAGCTTCTCTAGTTTCTCTCTGGGCCACCAGGTCCGAGATGGTAAATTTCCAATTTCTGGGCACTGCACCCATCCGCTTGGGTTGGAAGGGACCTTGGAGATCATCGAGTTCCAACCCCCTGCCGTGGGCAGGGACACCTCCAGGGATGGGGCATCCTCAGCTTCTCTCTGGACAACCTGTCTCCTTTCTTCTGCCTTCTCCTGCAGGAACTACTTCCACCTGCCGTACTTTGAGAAGAAGCCCTGCATCTATATCAAGAGCTGGTGGCAGGACCAGCGCCGCCGCTTGTATAACGCCAACATCATGGACAAGATCGCGGACAAGCTGGTCAGTATGTGCTGGGGAGGGAAGGAGGGAGGGGGACAGCTCAGGGCATGGGGCACATCCAGGCTCCCTGAGCATCTCTGCAGCTTGTCACAAACAGGGACAGACAGTGCAAGGACCCATGAGTGACCTTGGGCCAGAAAAGGGGGGAGTTTCCCAGTCCTGAATGCTCCACAATGTTCCAATCCTCAGAGCTCGTTGAATTTTCTGTGGGTCAGCGCCAGGTGTCCCCACCAAAGGGAGCAGGAGCAGGGTGGCTGTGTCCCCCTGGGCTGCAGGGGAGAACCACTTGTGTGGCCGAGCCTCCTCGATGGTCTCAGCTAATTCCCGAGGAACCTTGGTGACAGCTCCACGTTGGCAGGGTCCCAGCAGGATCTGCAAAGGGAGAGCCTGGCGGGTCCACCCAAGATGATGATGAGGACCTTGGCCAACTATATATCAAATAGGCTGGATATTAGAAAAAATTTATTCACTGCAAGAGTGATGAGGCATTGGAACAGGCTGCCCAGGGAAGTGGTGGAGTCACCATCCCTGGAGGGGGTCAAGAAACGTGTGGATGTGGTGCTTAGGGACATGGGTTAGTGGGTTGGGTGGTGTTGGGTTGACGGTTGGACTTGATGATCCTTGAGGTCTTCTCCAACCTTAATGATTCTACAGTTCTATGATTCCATGTTTCAATGGGTCTCATGGAGGGTGGTGGAGCCATTCCCATCACCCAGAGCCAGGTCCTCACAGCCCTGAGTGGTCTGGAGAAGCAGCAGATGTTTCCCCTTGGCAGCCCCCACAAGGGGTGGTTGGACCTTGGGGGGACCTTGCCCCACCACCGGGCTCTGCCCCACCGCCCCTCACCGCTCCCCCCATTGATGCTGCAGGAGGAAGGGCTCAACGACGTGCAGGAGATGATCAAGACGGAGAAGCCGCACCCGGAGCGTCGGCTCCGAGGGGTCCTGGAGGAGCTGAGCAGTGGGTGCTTGTGAGTAGAAGATGGGCAAAGGTGGCACATTGCAGACCCCGGGTCTCTGCAGAGCTGTGGGAAAGGTTGGGACCATAAGCCCACCTTGCTTTGTGCTCCGGATGATGGGCAAGTCTTTCATTGCATTGGCCCAGCGCCATGTGAGCTGCCTTCTGGCCCGGAGCATGGGTGAGGTGGTGCTTACACCTGCACCCCAGAGACCCCAAACCCGTGGTGAAAGCCTCTGTCTTGTGGCTTCCAGGGGCTGGTATGTCATCAGCGCCTGTGCTCCATGCATGGCACTCATCATTGGGTGGCCACTTGGCCACAATGGCATTGCAAATTGGAGGGGAATGAGGACGTTTCCCTCCAGTGACACGTCCTGCTGCTGGCAGGGACCCAGCCAGCCACAGCTCCATGGGGAGAGCCCACGGGCTCCCACGGGGTTCATGCTGCTTGCTTTTCCCACCAGGCGCTTCGTGACGTTGGCTGACAAGGACCAGCATCACTCTTCCCGCACGAGGCTGGACCGCGAGAGACTCAAGTCCTGCATGCGGGAACTGGTGAGTGGGATTCAGCCAGGGAGGAGGAGGAGGAGGAGGAGGGCTCATGAGCTGGGGCTGGACCTTCTCAAGGCAATGGGGAACTTTAGTCCATAGACATGCTGATAAGCAGGTGGCTCATCCAGTTGGCACAGCCAAGGGCACCAGCTGCAGCAGCCAGCAGCATCCCACAGAGCAATGATCCACGTCCCCTTTTCGGAACTGTTGGGTGCTGAGTTGCAGCAGGGCCAGCAGAAGGGGAGAGACTCTCCTTAACACCAGGCTTGAAGCCCCCCCAAAATGCCGTGAGCACAGGTGACACCTCTCTGTCCCACCTACCTTCCGCTGGTGTCAGAAGTCCCATCACCAGGATGCACGTGGAGGGATGAAGGCTTCTGCCTCCTCACCACCCTTTCCCAAACGCCGAGGACCCCCCTGGTGCTGCTCCCTTCTCCGTGCTCCATTCTGCTCTTGCTGATGTGTGTCCTGGGCTCCCTTTAACCGCAGGAGAACATGGGGCAGCAAGCCACCACTCTGCGGTCACAGGTGAAGAAGAACACCATGAAGGACAAGCTGAAGCTGGTGCAAAACTTCCTGCAGAAGCTCCGGTTCTTGGCGGAGGAGGTGAGTTCCTCCATCTGTGGACAGCGTTAGCTGGGTCAGCACGTGGCAGCAGCACCTGGGATGGATGGAGACCTCTCTGCACACCTTGTAGGCATGGCTCTTGGTGCAAGGTCCAAGTCTAGCTCCAAGTCTATGCACCGCCCCGTGCCTCCCACTGCCCATGCGCTGCTGGGTTGGGATGGGGCGGCACTGGAACAAATTTAAGAACCTTTCATAGAATCCCAGGATGGTTTGGGTGGGAAGGGACCTTGAAGCCCACCCAGTGCCACCCCCTGCCATGGGCAGGGACACCTCCCACCAGCCCAGGTTGCCCAAAGCCTCATCCAGCCTGGCCCTGAACAGAGCGGGTCCTCTTGCAGCGGCGCTGAAGGCAGCTTTGCCAGGCTCAGCCGTGGCGAGACCGTGCAATTCCCTGGGGATTGGTCATCGGAGGGTGGCACGTGTCCATACATCATCAGCAGCAGGGAGCTGCTTCCGATCCGGGCTAGGTGGGGGGTTGTTAACGTAACTGGCTTCCTCGAAGGGCTGGGGGATGAATCCCTGTCCTCCTGCAGAACTCAGATTTGTATTGCTGCAGCGCACTCTTGCTTCCCTCCAGCTCACAGGTAAGAGAGAACAGTCCCGTACGTTGGAGTTGCTCGCAGCATTTCCGAACGAAACCTTTTCCAAACATTTTCCAAATATCTGCAAGATATTTTTCCCTTCTTTCAGAAAATTACGGTATTCCTCGTTTAGGATGGGTCAGCCGTTGGGGGTTCCTGCCTCTCGTGGGAGCTGTGGCTGGTGCACCTCCCGTTCCCTTTTCCCATGGTGGCCCCCAGCCTCCACTAAATGTCCTTTGTCACCGCAAGGGCTGCCTGGGCTTGGGCTCGCCCCAGCAGGGCGTAAACCAGACTGTGAGGTGTGATGGGGCATGTCCATCCTCTTCTGTAGTAAGGGATGAAGGTGTGGCTCCAGCCCTCTAGTCCCCATGGCCACTGGATGAGGAGAGAAGGAAAAGCTTTAGTCTTCTAATCTAAAATTATTATTTTTTAACTAGAACAAATGCAATTCCCAAGGAGCCTGGCAGGGTCACGGCAGGATCTGCAAAGGGAGAGCCGGGCAGGTCCAGCCAAGAGGGAGTGGACCTTGGCCAGCTGGTCTGATGGAGGGTGGTGGAGCCATTCCCATGGCTCAGAGCCTCCCAGTTTCTTTCCTGCGAGGCTTCACCCTGCTGAGCTTATCTCTGAGCAGCTTTTCTTAAGCAGAGAAAAGCTCCTGCAGTGGGGAGGCTCAAAACCTGTCCAACAGCCCTGTTGTGGCAGTGGCCACGTCCATCTCCTGTGGCATCTGTTGAGCTTCCCTGCAGAAGGTCTCCAGCCCCACTGGTGCCTTGGTGGTCGGGAAGAGCCAAGACCCTGACGGGCTCTTTGCTGCTGTTGGCAGCCCCAGCACACCATCCCCGACGTCTTCATCTGGATGATCAGCAACAACAAGCGCATCGCCTACGCCCGCGTCCCTTCCAAGGATATCCTCTACTCCATCGTGGATGAGGAGATGGGCAAGGACTGCGCCAAAGTCAAGACCATCTTCCTCAAGGTGCTGGTCTGGCTTCCCGGGGGGAGCTGCAGCCAGGAGGAGGGAGGTGGAGGAAGGACAGGCTGGGAGGACGGGAGATGAGAGCTGTGTGTCCCGTTTCACTGGGCAAAACAGACCCAGGATCTGCTGGGAGGGGTGGAAGTCTGCTGCTGGGAAGGGTGAACCACTGACCTTACCCAGCCTGGTAAGTGAGAAATGTCTGGGAGGAGAGAGGTGTTTGGTCCAGCTGGGCACAGAAGAGAATGCTGGCTTGGAAAAGAGAATCCAGCATGGTGGGGAGAAGATAGAGCATGAGACAGAGCAGGGTCATGGTGCAAAGCCAGGGCTGGGTCCCTGGTTTAAGGGGCAGAGGTCCAAGCGATGCTCCAGGAGGGGTTGAATGCTGCAAGAGGTGGTTTGTCCATCTCACGTAAACTCCTCTGTCCTTTGCCCAGCTGCCTGGGAAGAGGGGCTTTGGACCTGCTGGCTGGACAGTCCAGGCCAAGATGGAGATGTACTTGTGGCTGGGTCTCAACAAGCAGCGCAAAGACTTCTTGAGTGGCCTGCCCTGTGGTTTTGAGGAGAAGAAGACCCCCAGAGGCCAAAACCTGCCATCCTTCCCACCCATCAGCCTCCTTTACACCAGTAAGAGCTTCCTGCCTGCCGCGGGGCTGGGGACAGGACGTGGCGACAGCGGGAGGGACCCTGGCTGGGCACCACTTGGACCAAGGGCTTCCAGGACCTAAGGGGGAATTCATTCCAGTTGTCCCAGTCTGAGGTCCCACACTGCTCCCGTGGGGAGCTGGGGTGTGGAAACTGTGCACCCTCTTCCGTACCCCGTTCATAGCTGTCGTTCTGCACACCACGAGCAGGATGCAGAGGAGATCCGTATCCGCTCGGGACTCATGCTTTGAGCCTCTGTCCTTCATCCGTGCTGTCCCTCAGCAGAAGCATGTCCCTGAGACCTCCAGGGCTGCACATCAAGCTGTCTCCCTTCCCCTCTCTCTTGCAGAGAAGCAGGTTTTCCAGCTGCGAGCCCACATGTACCAAGCCAGGAGTCTATTTGCAGCCGACAGCAGTGGCCTTTCGGACCCCTTCGCACGAGTCTTCTTCATCTCCCAGAGCCAGTGCACCGAGGTGAGCACCAGCTCCTGCCCTGGAGAGCTGGGCTCTGGCGTTGCACATCCCATCAGCTTGCTCTGTGACTGCTGGCGAAGCAAGGATGAGGTTGATTGTGGGGTCCTGTGGTGGGAGAGCAGCGGTGGCACTGGGGCTTGACTCTCTCCAGGAGCCCCTTCCCCAAGAGGACCTCCTTGAGGTGTCCCCCTGCACCAGCACGCAGCTATCCCACGATAATCCCTGTGGTTATGGTTCATGAGAGTCCTTGGGAGATACTCCGTGCCCCAGTGGTCCAAAGCAGTTGTGGAGCAGCGCAGTGGTGCTGGTGGGCAGCTGAGACCAACGCCTGGTCTGCTGCCGTTGCACAGGTCGGCATGGTAAGTCCTTCTCCCCTTCTTCCAGGTTCTCAATGAGACCCTTTGCCCAACCTGGGACCAGCTGCTGGTCTTCGACAACGTGGAGCTGTACGGAGAAGCCCACGAGATGCGGGATGACCCTCCCATCATTGTCATTGAGATCTACGACCAGGACACGGTGGTAAGCTGAGTCCCAGCAAAGGGAAATGTTTATGGTTGAGATCCCTCCTGAGCTGGAGGCCAGGCAGAGGATGCAGCGTTTCTCCTCACCCTTGGAAGGTGGTTCCCCCCACATCGCCCATGGTGTGAGCAATCTCTGCTGCTCATTAGAGCTCAGACTCAATATCTTATTTTTGGAGAGTGAAGCAAGAACTTTTGTGAGGTTGGAGGCAAGGAGACGCTACCCAAGTCTTTCCCTTCAGAGCAGCTGCTGAGCCCTGGTCTCCTTGCTGTCCCAGCCCCAGGCCACCTCCTTCCCCCCATCTGAAGAAGCCAGGAGTGAAAGCTGGTGTTGAGCTTTGGTGTCCCATGGTCCTGTTCTGACCATGATGCTGTGGGGCTACCTTGAGGGACCTCACGTTGGGTCACCAAACCCAAGCTCTCTCTTCACCTCTCCAGGGCAAAGCTGACTTCATGGGTCGCACCTTTGCCAAGCCAGTGGTGAAGATGTCCGATGAGCACTACTGTCCCCCACGCTTCCCCCCGCAGCTGGAGTACTACCAGATCTACCGGGGCAACTCCACGGCGGGCGACCTGCTGGCCGCCTTCGAGCTGCTCCAGGTACCGGCTGGCCAAAGCCACCCCAGACCTGGGGAGGGAAAGGATGGGGTGGAGGGTTGTAAGGGTGTAGGGCTTAACCCGTGTATCTTAGGAGCTGCAAAGAGCAGCGGTTCATACATCCTAGGAAAGCTGGAAGGGTTCAGCACAGCTGCTAACCCAGTGAGAGGGCAGCTTCTGCCCTGTTGTGCTGGTCAAGGTGATGGGCAGGGAATTGCAGGCATCCCAGTGGACAGACACCCCACTGAAATGTTGTGTTAGCCCAAACCTTCATCATCACCCTACTGAAATGTTGTGTTGGCCCAACCTCTGCATCATCACCCCACTGAAATGTTGTGTTAGCCCAAACCTTCATCGTCACCCCACTGAAATGTTGTGTTGGCCCAACCTCTGCATCGTCCCTGGGATACAGGAGATGCCAATGGGTGTCTTGGTGCTCTGAGCGATGCCGGTTGGGAGGTCTCAGGAAGAAGGGGTGTGAACTCATAGCAGCATCCCAAGAACATGGTGACACTTTATCCGCATAGTCTGGGGGGTAGCAGAGCCTTGCAGGCTGCTGCTGAGCCTGGTGTCCCCCTCCCCATGGGGTTTGTCCCCTCTCCTTTGCCTGCCAAGGCCGGTGCTCATCCGAGCCCTCTTTTTTTCCCCCAACTTTCCTCCCAGTGGGGGGGTTTCTCTAGGGACTGGCTCACGTGGGCTGTTTGATGTCCCTCGTACCCTGGGTTGGAAATGGGACCTGAAACCTGCCCCTGGGCTGAGCTCTTGGACCACGTCTCCATCCCTTCACACCCAGCCCGAGCAGATGCAGCTCCTTGCAGGAGGGAAAGGAAAAAATCCTGCTTCCCAGCAGCTGAGCACCATCTCAAAGGAACAGAGCCTAACCCGGGCTGTGTCTCTTCCAGATTGGCCCTGGGGGCAAGTCAGACCTGCCTCCGATCGATGGCCCCACAGACATGGACCGGGGCCCCATCCTGCCAGTGCCGCTGGGGATTCGGCCGGTGCTGAGTAAATACAGAGTGGAGGTAACTGCCTTGGAGCACTAAATGTCCGTGATGAGCGTTGTGTGGGGCGGGAGAGCCTGTCCACGGGTGTTTGGAGGTCAGGAGGGATCTCTGAGGCTTTGATGGCTCGCTGGGCACCAGGACCAGATGTCTGCACTGCCAGGATCCGTCCGTACCGTCTGCCCAGAGAATGAGGCTGCAGCAGCCCTGGAAGAGCAGGGAACAGCATCACTCCTTGCTGTCTTTCGTGTGGGCTCCGTAGCAAGTGGCACCCGGGCTGCGATGCGGTGCAGGGCACGTTGGGTACCCATGCAACACATCTCCACCCCCAGCAGTCATGTAGGTCTGATGCGTCCCACCAATCTGGGGCACCAAGGGCAGGGTGCCTCTCCTGTGTCTGCAGATATCTAAAGGGCAGCGTGTTGGAGATCTTGGGCTGCTGCAGATGAGGCGTGGGGTGTCAGAGAGAGACTGTGCTGCAGCCCTGAGCCACATGGAGGAGGAGAAGATGCTTCAGGGGTCCACCACTGCCCAGGGTCCCTGCTCCTGGGGGGGATGGAGAACACCTCCTTTGGCTCCAGCCAGGGACAGTCCTTCTCACATTCATGCCCTTCCTTCTCCTCCTTCTCCTCCTGCCCTAGATCTTGTTTTGGGGGCTGAGGGATCTGAAGAGGGTGAATCTGGCCCAGGTGGACCGGCCGCGGGTGGACATCGAGTGTGCTGGGAAGGGGGTGCAGTCAGCCCTCATCCAGAACTACAAGAAGAACCCCAACTTCGGCACTTTGGTCAAGTGGTTCGAAGTGGTGAGTGTTTCCTCTGCCCCCTGAGCCCTCAACTGAAACCCACGTTTTCTGGAACCCAAACCATGGCTCCTGCCCCCTTACTTCACCTTCACCATGACAATGGAGGAGATGAGCTCCATCCCAACTGGTGATGGCCTTTCTCCGAGGTCTTTGCTGGAGCTGCTCTAGACCTCTTCCTTCAACACAATCCCTGCTTTAGTCCCTACTGGCCTTCCCAGCTCCCAAGGAAGACATCCCCCAGCCCACACTCGACCCTGGATNGCAAGTGGCACCCGGGCTGCGATATGGTGCAGGGCACGTTGGGTACCCGTGCAACACATCTCCACCCCCAGAAGTCATGTAGGTCTGATCCATCCCATCAATCTGGGGCACCAAGGGCAGGGTGCCTCTCGTGTGTCTGCAGATATCTCAAGGGTGATCGATCCCATCAGGGTCCCTCTCCCTTGGTTGTCACGGTGGATGGTGGTGATGCAGGCGATACATCCACGGGTGTAGGTGTCTCTTCCCGGGTGGGATGCTGCTGACCAGATCTCTAGAGACATCCTGGCTCCTGCTGTTCCAGATAATCGCGTGTGGTTAAATGAATTGTATTCCTCTGGTGTGCGAGGGGGATACAGCCATGGAAAAATCTCAGTTTTGGGGAATGTTTTGGATCGTGGTGGCAGTCTGTTATCCCAAGAAGGGAAAGGGAGGGTTCCCCAGTGGTCCTGGTGTTATTTTGACAAAATGATGCCAGTGCTGAATCAAGAGCCGCTGTGGATGGACAAAGCTGGTCTGGTCCTGCTCTGTGGAGTCCTGGGGCAGAAGAAGGCTGGGAAGGGAGAAAGGCAGCAAAGGGAGCCGAGGGCAGCGTGTTGGAGATCTTGGGCTGCTGCAGATGAGGCGTGGGGTGTCGGAGAGAGACTGTGCTGCGGCCCTGAGCCACATGGAGGAGGAGAAGATGCTTCAGGGGTCCACCACTGCCCAGACGATGACATTTGCCTTAGGGTCCCTGCTCCTGGGGGAGATGGAGAACCCCTCCTTTGGCTCCAGCCAGGGACAGTCCTTCTCACATTCATGCCCTTCCTTCTCCTCCTTCTCCTCCTGCCCTAGATCTTGTTTTGGGGGCTGAGGGATCTGAAGAGGGTGAATCTGGCCCAGGTGGACCGGCCGCGGGTGGACATCGAGTGTGCTGGGAAGGGGGTGCAGTCAGCCCTCATCCAGAACTACAAGAAGAACCCCAACTTCGGCACTTTGGTCAAGTGGTTCGAAGTGGTGAGTGTTTCCTCTGCCCCCTGAGCCCTCAACTGAAACCCACGTTTTCTGGAACCCAAACCATGGCTCCTGCCCCCTTACTTCACCTTCACCATGACAATGGAGGAAATGAGCTCCATCCCAACTGGTGATGGCCTTTCTCTGAGGTCTTTGCTGGAGCTGCTCTAGACCTCTTCCTCCAACACAATCCCTGCTTTAGTCCCTACTGGCCTTCCCAGCTCCCAAGGAAGACATCCCCCAGCCCACACTCGACCCTGGATAACCCACAGACCTTTGCTTCCCAGGACCTCCCAGAGAACGAGCTGCTCCATCCACCCCTCAACATCCGGGTGGTGGATTGCCGGGCTTTCGGGCGCTACACCCTGGTGGGGTCCCACGCCGTCAGCTCCCTCCGAAAGTTTATCTACCGCCCACCAGATAAGAAAGCCCAGCACTGGAATATGACAGGTACCAGGCTTGGGCCATGGGGACCTGGCTGGTGGGGGTCATCAATGGGGCACGGAAAGCAGGGAGGTGGGTTGGAAGGACGATGGGATGTTGGCTGAGGAAGGTTGGGTCAAGGGGGTGAGAAGACACAGGGTGAGGCCAGGTTTTGTGCTCTGTGGGTCTCACGGCATGCTTCCCCTGGTACCTGTAAGGCAAGAGAGCCTGGTTCACCTCTGACATCTCTGTGGCTTCATGACTCTGCACTCCCCAGATGTTCCTCAAGGCTGGGAGGTGAATTTGCCGTGCTCCGTGCCTGCTGCTGCTAGATTGATTTTTCTGCTAGAGAGCTAGTTTGGGGCTGGGGGTGGCTGCCTTCTCAATCCCAACCACCACCCCATCTATCAGAGAGCTTCCCACAGCAAAATCCATCAGTGACCCAGCCAAGGGCTTGGTGGGCCACGGGGATTGCCCCTCTCCTGCCAGCCCTGGGTGGAAGCAGAGGCAGGGACAAGAGGTCTGTGGGGGGATTGCTAAGGGCCATCCCTGGTCCCAGCTGGAGGTCTGGACCTGTGGTGGTGTCCATGCCAGGTGGCACTTTCAGGGCAGTCATCTTCTCTGCTGCTTCTCCTCTGGACACTGGTACAGATGAAAAAAACCTGATCCTTTCCCATCATCTGCTTTCCTTTGCTGTGGAAGGGTTTTCAATCATGCTTTAAGGGTCTGTGCTCCCTTCTTCTGCTCTTCATACATCACTCCCGCATGAACCCTGTAGGATCTCACCTGAGCTCTGTTTCTCCTCTACACTGTCCTTCTCTCCTCTTCTTTCTCTGTCCTCTGTCCAGCCAAGCACCTCAATGGCTATCTGGCAATGGCCAACGGGGCCCATCGCTCTCGCCCCGCAGGAGAGATCGTCGTCAACATGGAACCTGAGGTCCCCATCAAGAAGATGGAGACGATGGTGAAGCTGGAAGCTGTGAGTATCCGGCACCACGTTGGCACCTCTTCCCTCGCTCAGGTGCCGGGCTCTGAGGGGTTCCACCCAAGGAGTCCAAGGCCGGCTGTGCGGGAAACCGGTCCCGTGCGGACACGGCAGATGCGCCTGGGATAGAGCGGATCCGGGCACACGGGGTCGGGCTGCGGCGGCAGCTCTTCAGAGCTGCTGTGCTCTGAAGTTTGTCACTGTATGCATGGGACAGGCCGCGTGTCCTGGAGGCATCAGGCTTTGTTCATGCATTTTCTTGCCCAGAACAGGAATTTCAGCTCCTCCTCATACCCGTCTGCTACAGAGCTTACTCCACAAAAAAGACCCCCCAAAAAACCCCAAAACAAACAAACAAAACCAAAACAAACCAAGAAAACCCCTGAACACTTTTCTTTTTGCAGGATGCTCTTTTCAGCAACATGCACACGTGCACAGACCCCCCCCAGACGAGCAGCACATGTGCACACGTGTCTGCAGGCATGTTGTGGGCTCTGGATGTGCGTGGCCCTGGATGTGTTTACGGGAAGGCTGTGGTCCATACAGGCACACGTCAGATCCCGGGATGGTTTGGGTGGGAAGGGACCTTAGGGTCAAACCACAGCAGTCACTAACCTGCTCTCCTCCCTGTTCCTTTCCACCCCGGGCGGCAGAACTCGGACGCGGTGGTGAAGCTGGACGTGGTGAGTGATGGATCTGCTCTGCATCCCCCTCCCCACCCCTCCGCCCCCTACTCAGCCCTTCCGTGGGGCTCTCAAGGGACCATCCATCCTCACCAACCCCAAGATAGGTGGGCACCAGCCCCCAGGGCAGGGACAGAGCAGCGTTGTCTCATCGGTAGCCACGGCGGTGGCCTGGTCCGTGCAGACCGGGCGGCTCTTGTGGAGCAGCACATCCCAGCCCAGCTGTGCCAGGAGGAGCAGGGCAGGCAGCACCCTGGGGGAGATGCTGGTTATTCCCACCACAGCCAGACCCCGGCTGCAAAAAGCTTCATTGCACCGTGAAGTGGACCTGGGCAGAGGGAGGGTTGCTACCCTGTGATGCTCGGGATGCGTGGGAGAAAGGGATGGTGGAAAGGAGGGGATGTCCTGGGGCTTGACACCGTGTCTCCGTGGAGCCTTGGGCATCCTGCTGCTGTGTGGCTGTAGAAGGGGGAAAGTGTTAATGGGGCCACCCCCAGCCAGGTTCTGCCATCGCGGGTCCTTCACCCACCTCCTTCGCCCTTCAGGGGATGTTCTGCTTTCCTCTCATTCCTCTTCTTCTCTGTCTTTGCTTCCCCCGTCGCTGCAGTCTGAGGAAGAGAAGGAGAAGAAAAAAAAGAAGAAGAAAGGAGGAGGAGGAGGAGAGGAAGTGGAAGAGGAGGAGCCGGACGAGAGCATGCTGGACTGGTGGTCCAAGTATTTCGCTTCCATTGAGACCATGAAGGAGGTGGGTGCAGGGCAGAGGAGGGTGGATGGGGGGGTGGGAAGAGGAAAACATATTTCCAGCTCCTTCCACAGGCTTGGGGCTCTGCTGCTTTCCTTGCCTGACCGTCAGCGAGGGGTTTTTTTACCTGGCAGAGCTGAGCTGGGTTCATCTTATGAATCCCAGGATGGTTTGGGTGGGAAGGGACCTTGGAGACCACCCAGTGCCACCCCCTGCCATGGGCAGGGACACCTCCCACCAGCCCAGGTTGCCCAAAGCCTCATCCAGCCTGGTGCTGAGTGCCCTCAAGTGTGGCAAACTCTTCCTTGGGTGGGCTCGGTGACTGGTTTGTACTGGGACAGGGATATTTAACAGCGTCGGTGCTGGAGGCTGCACTGGGCAGTTTTGATGGCTCCAGCACTGCCAGAACCTCGCTGGCAGCTCCCATGGGAAGAGGGAGCTGTGACCCTGAGCTGGGCATTGCCGGGGAGCGCCGAGACCTGGGCACAAGCACCCACTCCCTGTGCGGTTCCCTTCTCCCCCAGCAACTCCGGCAGCAGGAAGCAGCCGCAGCCGAAGCGGAGGAGAAGGAGGAACTGGAGATTGCAGAGGGTAAGCGGATTGGGAACAAGAGGGAGCATGGCAGGGGAAGGTGGGACCAGGGCTCCTCTCGGTGCTTGGGCATCCCTTCTGGAGCCTGACGCAGCTCTTGTGCCACACCAGATGCTCACAGCGTGTTGTGTATCCCTGTTAATAATCCCCGTTAATAATGGGATCCCTGTTACTGTCCAAGGAGATTTTTGTGCCATCACAAGTCAGTTTGTCATTAAATCCTGTCCCTTTGGCCACCTAGATGTGCAGGCTGTAGGACTGTGTGCTCGAAGGCTGTTGAGCACAGCAAGTGAGAGATACTTCACCTCCCATGGGGTTTTCCATCCTCGTTTTGCCGGAGGCTTAAACTTGTCCGTTTGCAGCCTGGAAGCTCCACGCCAGTCCCACCAGTGGGTCCCTGGGGACTTTCACCCATACTCCCCATATGTCCCATGTCCCTGTGACAGTGGGTTGTTGTCACGCCCAAGCAATGCAAAATCCATTCGCTGAGAAAAATCCAGAGCCAGGTTTATTTTGGAAAACTCATCTTCATATCATGAGAAAGATGAGGCCAGGTCTTGCTGAGCTTGGAGACAACTCAGAGCATCTTCTTCCTGGGCTTGCTGTCCCAGCAGGGCTGCTGGGGGGTGTCTTGTGTCCCCCGTTGGTTTCTTTCCGTCTTCAGAGGAGGATCCATTTCCCCTTGGCGCTCCCATTCCTTCCTCCTTTCCTCTCCCCCCCTGTCTCTGTCATCCGTCTGTCTCCATCCGCATCCCCCGGCGGTCAGGAAAGCCAGCAGCGAGGCATGGGGATGGTAGAGGGGTGGGAGAGGCTTTCTCTGAACATGCCTTTCCAGGCAGCCTGGTCCCATACCGTCGGTGTCCCTGGAGACTGGAGACCCCAACAGCCCGTGCTGGCAGCTGGTCGTGGCACCTTCTCTGCAGGGGCAGCAGCCCGGGCTCTGGTGCTGAGCATCGGGCACCGGCCCCTCTGCGGTACCCGGGTGGGGTTTTATTCTCCGGGCTGCACACAGCAGGAAAGCAGAAGGAAGAGGAGGAGATGCTGTGGTCTTCAGACCACATCTTCAGAAGACCAGGTCTTCTCCCTGCTGTTGAAGCTAACCGGAGCCTAGCACTCTGCCCGTGTTCTGTAATCCTCCAAACTTCTGCTCTGGGAGTTCCCTGCAGAGACCTCTGGGCTCCTGGGGATGCTGTGACCTGGGCAGCAGTGGCCAGAGCCAAGGAAGGACAGGAGAGGGCTGGGGTGGGGCTTGCAGGCAGCTTTCATGCTCCTCTCATTGATGGACTTTGATCAAGTTCCCCCCCCCCCCCC